>JAWQFJ010003181.1:0-97500 GCA_034096865.1 Theodoxus fluviatilis | reverse complement strand
GATGATGATGATGATGATGATTGATCATGACAACGACTTTATTTCGTAGTTGCTTTCCTTTTAGCAAGGAGTTGATAAACGAAAGAAAGAAAAAACGAAAAATGAATAACAATGACGACTCTAGTCTGCACTGTGAGAATACAGGAGATGGGGGCGGCGGCTCTGTTACAAATTCTGAGATGAGGCACAAGGTTTGAAGCCTGTCTCCATAGTAGAGACGTGGTATTCCGGCGTAAAGCCACCTGGGTGTATGGTCCCTTTGCACCACCACTGTGCATCGACACGAAGAACAGGGTTGACGGAATAAGTATAAACAGTTTATGTCTGAGGTTTCTTTATTGAGAGATGAAAATGCAGTGGGAGGGAGGATGGAGAGAGAAAGAACGAAAATCCGAAAACTACATGCTTTCTTTGTAGATATATTAATCAAGTATATGTAGTATATATCACTGTGTACTCGAGTGGCATTATTTTGTAAGGTAAAACCTGCCTAATTCTTGTCATTTTCTGCCTAAAACTGAGGGTTTTGAAACTAGTTGATAAACTACGGAACTGTGACCTGTAGGTACAACAAGTCTTTGATTGGGTTTGCATATGAAATGCGTAGCAAAAGTGAAGAAATGTTTCGTATTCGTTTCCAAAGTAACTTTAGTATGAGTATGGTTTGAAATTTTAATATTGCAGGGAGTAGTAACAAAGGATTAAAAAAATTTAAACGTTTCAAACTAACGTTATTACCCTTGATAACGATTTTGCGTGGAAAATTAATTTTGACTGGCAAATGTATATGATTATAAATGATAATTGCAGTAGAAGCTGGAATATTTATTTTCATAGTTCACTATTATTAAGGATGAAAAGCTCAAGATATGCACAGTCTAACGAGGAATAAACTGTGTGTTCCTTTAACGAATTTTCTTCTTTCGATAGAACTTATTATCATTTACCGATGGAGGTTTGTGTACTTCAGCAAAGCTCTCTCTCTCTCTCTCTCTCTCTCTCTCTCTCTCTCTCTCTCTCTCTCTCTCTCTCTCTCTCTCTGAGTGTGCAGGCCATTGCAATGTGAAAGAAATATGTATGTATGTGTCGTTCTTTTGAGTTGTAGCGTAATGCGGGTACTGGCAATAATTGTGTTATCAATGGGACCATGACGAACCTGTTGAAAACGTTGTAAATTTCGTTTTGGGATGTCTGAATACACTCACGGGTCGAGCTCAAAACAAATTACATTCGCACGCGCCACCCCCCCGCCCCCCCCCTCCCCCCCCCCCCCCCCCGCCCCCCCCCCCCCCCCCCCCCGCCGATTTTGTATTGGCACACACAGAATTTATTTGATTAACAACTTTCGATGTATGCAGGATACCATCTCCATAATTCCAGGAAACCTTTTAGATGTCTCTAAAAACACACACACGCATGCACACAAACGCATTAATTATACAAACGCACACGCACATGATACACTCGCGCGCGCATACACGCCTACACCTCTCTCTCTCTCTCTCTCTCTCTCTCTCTCTCTCTCTCTCTCTCTCTCTCTCTCTCTCTCTCTCTCACTCTCTCTCTCTGCGATTACTCGGAACTGTTCCAGTGATTTTCTTGCTTGGCCTTATATAGCCTACAAAGGCTGATAGGCCGTAAAACTCCATCCATCCATCCGTCTCTCCGCTCTCTCTCCACTCGCTCGCTTTCTCTCGCTCGCTCGCTTTCTCTCGCTCGCTTCTCTCTCTCTCTCTCTCTCTCTCTCTCTCTCTCTCTCTCTCTCTCTCTCTCTCTCTCTCTCTCACTCTGCGTATGAGTGCTTGCGCGCGCGTGACATGCACGTTGATGACGATGCATGTGACTGTATGGGCCATGCCAGTGCTTTACCTCAGGTCCACACTCCTTCACTGCTGTGTTTGTCCTTGCAGACAAGGGAGCGACGGGGTCCCAGGCCCCGGGCCAGAACCCCCAGATGGGCTTCAGCTTCATGCACTACTCTTACGCCAATGGTGCCTCCATGGTGAGTACACGCTCTTGTGTTGCAGACGTGGGGTGCGCATGTGTGTGTGTGTGTGCGTGTGTGTGCGTGTGTGTGTGTGTGTGTGTGTGTGTGTGTGTGTGTGTGATGTACGTCCGTAGTTCAGGCTTGGTGCTTCAGATGTCGAACTGTTATCTATGCTTAGACGCCACCGAGGTCTTGGTCGAAAATCGACGAACTACTGTCACGTGCGTGTGTGTGTGTGTGTGTGTGTGAGTGAGAGAGAGAGAGAGAGAGAGAGAGAGAGAGAGAGAGAGAGAGAGAGAGAGTAGGTGGAAGTAGGTATGTCAACACTGGCTGCTAGTCCCTCTAGTTCCATTATTTGATGAGTACGGAGGTTTGGCTCTTGAAAGCTGATATCCTTTGTGACAGTAATTGGCCACTTCATTTGAAGGGATTATGTGTTTACATCACCGCAAGACAGCTGTGTTCAAAAATTTACATGTATTAGATAAGATTTGTCGGCTTCAGAAGTGAACTCCCGTGATTTGAAGCCAGTTTTAACCAGGAAATTTGTGCAGCAAGAAGAGTATATTCCAAGACGCGGAATTTGTGTATGCGCTCACCCGTTGGCCAGGGGATAATTTTGAAACCGTGGCGTCAGGGGTGGTATTCTGGAATTAAGTTAAAAGACAAGAAATAGGCCTACCCAACAAGTCGTCTCAATTGAAAGTGGTGGAGGCGCCAGTACGTAAGTGCCTGTGATTACAGAATGGACACAATTCCGACCAGGACACTTCAGTTTCATACAAAATCGCCCCTCGTAGCAACTCTTCAGTATTAAATACTTTCACTTTCACACCCTGCGCCCACGGCCCCACGTCACCGGCCCTGTCTAGACACTCTCATGGATTATTCCAGTGGGAAAACTAACACATCCCCCCCCCAAAAAAAAAAAAAAAAATTAAGATGATCGACCCCCACCGCTACCCCTTCCCCCACCCCTACCCCCTCCTTCCGACATGTTTGGCACATCAACTGTTACGTCTATGTTTAGTTGAGCTGGAGCTCTGACAAACATTGCACTCATTTCATCCAAAAGGCTACCGATATCGCACCTCTGCGATCGGACAGCTTGTACTGTGCGCGCGCGCGCGCGTGCGTGTGTATGTGTGTAAAACTCTCCCTAAACGCATTTCGTCAGCGGTCCTCTTGCAAGCGATTTGACGGTGTTCTCGGTGAATTGTCAGCTTAAAAAATATATTTAATTTTGTTGTTGTTGTTAGCTCGGTGCTAATTCTTCAGATCCAAAGTTCAACGATCACTTTTACCCTCATTGTTCAGATCCGCTTTGCAAGCACGAACATGGTACAGTTGGTCATTTGTGGAGCTTTTTGACAGCACCTCGCACTGTGCATTGTTCTGAGTCCTTCGAGGGCATACATGCAGGATACCCCGCGCTCACCCAGGGACATGTATTGTTCTGGGAGAGGAGGAAAAGAGGTTTAAGGCCTTGTCTGTGTTGATGGGGGAAAAAAATCCTACTGCCATACTCAAAGCACGAAAACTTAACCAGCACGGGTTGCAGCGTAGGAGGGGAGCGTGTAGCGACCATCGCAATGTGGAGAACTCTACACGGTAAAGGGGTAGTGGAAAATGTTCTTCTTAAAACCATCTTTATAAAGGGGAAAAGTGCTGTGGTATTTTCCCCAGAAGAAAAACAACAATAAAAATATTATCAGACTGCACGTCTTGTGCTTTTTTGTTGTTTGCGGTTTTCCCCCCTTAGAAAATAGTTTGAAACCGATCATGTGAGCTCGCTTTCGACACTGAACGAGAGGAGGTCACGTGA
This sequence comes from Theodoxus fluviatilis, assembly GCA_034096865.1. Taxonomy (NCBI): domain Eukaryota; kingdom Metazoa; phylum Mollusca; class Gastropoda; order Cycloneritida; family Neritidae; genus Theodoxus; species Theodoxus fluviatilis. The sequence goes on along the minus strand of JAWQFJ010003181.1, from coordinate 93,688 downwards.
CTTGGATTTTGTGACGTGGCGCGATCAAAGTGAGACGTGATACGCTAGCATCTTGGTATCAATTAATCGAAAAATGTTTAATATGCCACCTATTTTGCAGTAGTATGTATTATCAATTATGCTGTAGTATTTCTGAAAATATTATCGGATATTGTATCAAAAACACCCCTAACTTAGCTCTCTTCCTTCAATGACGAATGTCCTCCTTCTGTCAGATTGCTTTGCGCCTTGTTTTGCCTCTGGAAGCAGCGTCCCTTGGCGTGGCACTAAGTGCGTCCTTTTCATAGCATGAACGCTATGAATGAAAACCGAGGGAAAAGCTTCCTTTGACATTCAAATCCACCTTTATACTGATAAACATGCTTCGGTGGGACTTTCGAAACGAAAAATTCACACCCAAGCTGTTTAGTAGGAAACGCGCGATTGGCTAATCGACTTTATCGTCAGTCTGCAACAGAACCTGCTTTTATCATAACTTTAATACTCATTCATAATTATTCATTCGTGGCAAGTTTGGACGAAAACATTCTTGGGCACCTCTATTTTCAATTTTTTGACTCACATGCGAAGCAAAAGTGAGTCTATGTACTGAGCCGTGTCGTCCGTCCGTCCGGGCGTCCGTCCGTCCGTCCGTCCGTCCGGGCGTCCGGGCGTCCGTAAAAAACTTAAACGTTGGATTTTTCTCGGAGACTATTAAGTCTATCAACACCAAATGTGGCATGATGGTGTATGATGACAAGGCCTCAAAAAACATACATAGTGACTTGACCTTGCTTCAAGGTCAAGGTCACAGGAGCCATAAATGTGGTCTCAAAAACAGTCATTTTTTCACATTTTCCCAATTTTCTCCCACGTTATTGAGAATGGCGACCTTAGCTACAAGTGGTATATAGGTCAAAGCAAGCCCTATCTTTTGATACCAGTTTAGTTGACCTTGCTTCAAGGTCAAGGTCACAGGAGCTCTTCAAAGTTGGATTGTATACATATTTTGAAGTGACCTTGACCCTGAACTATGGAAGATAACTGTTTCAAACTTAATAATTATGTGGGGCACATGTTATACTTTCATCATGAGACACATTTGGTCACATATCATCAAGGTCAAGGTCACTTTGACCCTTATGAAATGTGACCAAAATGGGGTAGTGAACCACTAAAAGTGACTATAATCTCATGGTAGAAAGTGCCAATAAGCACCATTGTGCTTCCTATGTCTTGAATTAACAGCTTTGTGTTGCATGACCTTGGATGACCTTGACCTTGGGTCAAGGTCACATGTATTTTGGTAGGAAAAATGTGTAAAGCATTTCTTTGTGTATGATGTCATTGGTAGGTTTAGTTGTTTGACCTTGACCTTGAAGGTCACCTGAAGTTCAAGGTCATATAAAGGTCAAGGTCAAGCATGTGAGTCGTATGGGCTTTGCCCTTCTTGTCTGGATAGAATTTATATAAGCCTCTTTATTTACGTACGAATCTTGATCTGTTTCAATGAGTGCAACAGTCAAGTCCGCCCTGCCCGGATTGTAAAGTCCTTTCCCATGGATTTACTGTGCACTATCTACATGTATAGCGAACGGCGTCGTCAGCGGCCGCACCTGAGGATCGTTCTCGGGGCGTGAGCTCCGAAGGCGAGCGACCTGCACTGTGGACGTCGCCGTATTATTTTGTGCAGACGACACTGGGGCTGTCGCACTCTGGCCTTGGGACAGGTTGTGGCGGTGGACTGGAGATCCCTACCTTCTGCTCTAATCTGCTCCTCCAGCTGTGGAGGGCGAGCACGGACGGGCAGTAGCAGACGGTGGAGGGGCCCTCGACCTCCACTCTGGGTCCTCGTAAATCCCTAACTGCCCTCTTAGTGCTGCTGTGTGCAGGACTGCCATGCTCTCGCCCTTTGCTCAGCCCTGACCACCAGCAGTGGAGATCTGTGACCAGTTGGCGACAGGCCGCCACCTCGCGTGGGCAACGGACGTCGTTAAACGCGGACGTGGCGGCGAGGGCGCTGACGAGGAGTGTTTAGCGGAAGCGAGCTCTGTGGAGGGCCAGGGGGTCTCGACAGATGGCTTATCTGTTCCTCTAGCGCGCGTTCTGGGCAGGCCTGCTCGCGTGGAACACAGGGACCAGTGCGTAATAGAAACGTGATCGAGTCGCCCTTCAGTGCCCGTGTTTGTCGTCTGCCCGTGTGTTCCTTCCTCTCCAGGGCGTGCGTCATATCCTCTCCGTGGTGTAGGAAGCATGGGCTAGTATGGGCTAGTGGGGGCTAGAATGGGCAAGTAGGAGCGAGTGGTAGCTAATGGGGGCGAGTGGGTCAGTAGTGGTGATCAGGATGAGGGGATGTGGCAATGAGACATAAATGTGGGTTGTTTTTCGTAAGCGCGCGCTTGAGTGAGTGTGTGTGTGTGTTTATGTGCGTACGTGTGTGTATATTTATATGCACACACACACACACACACACACATATATATATATATATATATATATATATATATATATATATATATACATAGAGAGAGAGAGAGATTGAATGAATACGTACACACGTGCGTGTGTATGTGTATGTGAGTGCGAGGACGTGTGTGTGTGTGTGTGTGTGTGTGTGCTTGCGTCAGAGAGAGAGAGAGAGGGGGGGGGGGGGTTGTGTGTGCGCGCGCTACAGCTTGTCTAAAGCCCTGCCTTAATAGCCCGAACGGTTGCACGGCGACAGGCCCGTGCAGCTGTCGCCCGTGCCACTCGTGCGGCGAGAACTGGGCTCGCCCTCAACTGCCCGTGCTCCGTGCGCGCCGAATGCCCCGACAGCTAGCTCGCTCTCTGTCGGCGAGAAGGTGTCGGGCAAAAAATTGCTTGCAGCACATGTTATGGGAGCTCGCTCCTCATTGGCTGAGAAACCGAATCTTCTTCTTCGGAGGAGGTTTTGTTGGCTTCTCGCGACTGTTTCCACAATTAAAATGGCGGATAGAATCTACGGTTCGACCAGAAAACGCTGTATCTGTTGATACTCAAAACCCATCCAAAGAAAATATAAGCCATGAACAGCATTAATTTATCACAGCTGTATGTTGATTGCATCGTTAGGTTGTGAAAGCGCTCACATTTTACAACTGGAAATGCAGGTCAACGCATCGACACGCGGGACGCGTTCGAGGCCTCGACACACATTTCGCCGACACCATCCGAACGACAAGCAATTAGGCCTTATAACTTAATAGCCCGACTGTCAGACGGGCGAACCGGCGTTTGGAGTCAGACGGCGCGCTCTATTGAGAACGAACGCAGTTTCGGCAAGAACCCCAAACGCCCGTTTGCCCGTCTGACAGTCGGGCTATCAGGGGCAGATCTGGGTTTTGAAAGGGGGGGGTGCAAAGTATTTTTTTTTTTGTATCTTATCAGCGAAGGCGCGAAGCGCCGAACCGACGGCGCGAAGCGCCGAGCATGCTAGGGGGGTCCGGGGGCATGCCCCCCCGGAATTTTTTTAAAAAGGAAGCAAAATGGTGCAATCTGAGCGTGTAAAGTGCTATTTTCAGGCGATACATTTTGCCACTGATGTGGTGGGGGGTGGAGATAGGACCAACTGTCTCTCTCTTGGGAAGCACATGCTCGAAAATGTACAGTGCTAAATAAGTTCGATGTTAATAATAAAGAATCACAATTCACAAAAACAACATGAGGAAAAAGTCTTTGCAACAAGATCATACCTCGAATTTAATAATCTTTATATGGGGGGGGGGGGGGGGGGTGCAATTACATTTAATTTTACTAGTGCATTCCTATATTTATCAGCATCTCTCTCTCTGCACCCACCCACCCCTTTTTATTTTGGCTGGGGGGGGGGGGGGGGTGCAATTACATCACTATATTTATCAACATATTTCTCTTTCCATTTTTTTATTTATGTATTATCATTGTTTATGTATTTTATTTCTTTAATTTATTTAGTTAGTTTTTTGGCTGGGGGTGGAATTACATTTACATTACTATATTTATCAGCATCTCTTTCTCTTTTTTGTTCTGCCGAGGGAGGGGGGGGGGGTGCAATTACATTTACATTACTATATTTATCAGCTTCTCTCTTCTTTTTTTTTAAGCCGAGGAGGGGGGGGGGGTGCAATTATATTTACATTCCAATATTTATCAACATCTCTTTCCCTGAGTCTCTCTCTCATTTTTTTGTCTTTTTGCTTGGGGGGGGGGGGGGGGGTGCAATTACATTTACATTACTACATTATCAACATATCTATTTTTTTCCCCTTTTTTTTCCTTTTTTTTTCCTTTTTTTTTTTGTCCCGCTGGGGGGGGGTGCAATTGCACCCATTGCACCCCCCCCAGATCCGCCCCTGGGCTATTAAGGCAGGCCTTAACGCTTCTGATCGTGTCCTTGTCTCTGTTGCTGTTATCTTGACAGTTTGTCCAGCTGCTCACGCATGTACATCTCTGTCAGCGTCCTGTCATTGTCAATACAAGGGCTCCTTCCTTCGAGCTTCTCCCTGTCTCCGCAGTCAATGAATACACCTGACGGCAGCTCAGCATTTGCATGCAGCGCCCTTGTCGCCGAGCCTGGACATAAATGAAAATTTACGCTTCGAATTATCTACCAGTTACTTGTACTCTGGTGTGTGTGTGGTGGTAGTGTGTGGTGCTGTGTGTGTTGGTGTGTGTTGCGTTTGTGTGTGTGTGTGTGTGCGTGCGTGTGTGTGTGTGCGCGAGAGAGAGAGGGGGTGGGGGGCGGGGTGGGTGGGGGGGGGGGGGGAGGGGGGGAGGTTGGAGGGAGTAGACGTTCTTTCGACGTAGGAGGGTAGCGATTGCAAAGCTCATGACATGTTATCACATCCCAAGTCTTGAAATGCATGAGACTGCATGATAACCCATCTGGGAAAATATTTCTGTCTTCTCGGCGTCGCGTACTACCAGGGTACTCAAAATTGCCCTGGCAGCAGGCAAACAAGCAAAAGGCAGTGAACGTTAGGGACATAGGGAGGGAGCTGCCTGCCTGCCTGCCTGCCTGCCTGCCTGAATGAATGGAGAATATCAGGATGAACATCTGGTTAGATATGCCATTTCCTTGCACTATTCTGCCTCTCGGCAATCGACACGGCGGTGCGGTGTCGGAGTCGGTCCGCCATGGAGGCGGGAAATGTTGTTGTGTTACTCCCCCCCTTCGCTGTCCTGCTCTCTCTCCCCCTCCCCCTCACCCCCCATCCCTCACCCCCCATCCCTCACCCCCCACCCCCCACCCCCCCCCCACCCCTCACCTCCCCACCCCTCACCCCCCATCCCTCACCCCCCATCCCTCACCCCCACCCCTCACCCCCCACCCCTCACCCCCCACCCCTCACCCCCCATCCCCCACTCCCTCTTCTCTTTTATTCTCCACCCCCACCCATCCACCCCGAGTTTTGCGTGAACAAAGTTGTGTGTGCGTGTGTGTGTTTGCGCGCGCGTGTACGTGTGTGCGCGCGCGCGCGCGCGCGTGTGTGTGTGAGAATATTACTATCAGTTCCGTGCAATGCAGTCCTCGAACTTGCTGGCTGAAGTGGTACACAATTTTACGTGTTGCCAATCCAACACGTATTAAGTGTTTCATTCAATTAAATATGTGATAAAGGCACTTATTGCAGATGAAACCACGATGTGTCCTGTGATATACTAGGAATAACTCACATTATGTGAAATTGAAACTTTCCCACGCGCGACAAGACTATTAAAAATGCTTTTTCAGATTTATTTTCGCACTGAAGTGTTCCGTTTTTCCCATCTATTTTCTGTGCGAATGCCAAAGTCACCAAAACGACATGATTCACGAATTCGAAGCTGTCGATTTTCTTCTCCCTTCTGTTATTCGTTTAAACTCCCATAAATGTCATTGAAATTTCACTGCACCACCAACTTGTACTCAAGAAACACTCGATTGAAGTCATGCAACGAAATGTAGTTCCAATGACTGCTCGTACAACTGGATTCATTGCTGGCAGTTAAGCTTTCCGATATTTTTTTGTCCATGTCGGATTGACGATCAGCTTGAGACCCCCACAGTATGATGTGAGTGATCGCACGAGATGTGAGTGATCGCACGAGAGTTGGGTGGATGGATGGAATTTTACTGCCTTTGAGCCCGTGGGTTGAGGGGTTAAGAATTGCGTCTCCCTACGCCATTCGTAAGAGGCGCATACTCTAAACTATTCCTGTGATTTTCGTGCCTAATGGATTTACATAGCCTACAAGGGCTGATAGGCCGTAAAACTCCTTCCGTCTATCCATCCCTCCATCCCTCCATCCCTCCATCCCTCTCTCCCTCCCTCCCTCCATCAATCCCTTCATCCCTTCCTCCCTCCCATCACCTCCCCTCCCTCCCTCCCTAACTCCCTCATCATCCCTCCCTCACCTCCCTCCATCAATCCCTTCATCCTCCCTCCTCTCCTCCCATCCCTCCCCTCCCTCCACTCCATCCCTCCCTCCCGTCCTCCATCCCTTCCTCCCTCCCTCCCTCCCTCCATCCCTCTCTCCCTCCCTCCCTCTATCCCTCTATCCCTCCATCCCGCCATCCCTCCATCCCTCTCTCCCTCCCTCCCTCCATCAATCCCTTCATCCCTCCCTCCATCCCTCCCTCATCCCTCCCTCCATCCATCACTTCATCCCTCCCTCCATCCCTCCATCCACCACTTCCTCCCTCCCTCCCTCCCTCCCTCCATCCTTTCCCCCATCCTTTCCTCCCTCCATCCCTCCATCCCTCCATCCATCCATCCCTCCATCCATCCATGCCTGTCAGCCTTTGTAGGCTATGTAAGGCTACATGTCGCGAAACCTATTAGAGTAAGAGCATCGCCACGGTGTCCCTAGTCAGTCGCCTCTTACCAATCGCGTAGGGAGACACGGTGGGTCTGTTCTCACCCCCAACCCACAGGGGTCTCACCCCTAACCCACAGGGGACAGACAGACAGACAGAGACAGACAGACAGAGACAGAGAGAGAGAGGTATGTTGGTTGGTTGGTTGGTTGGTTGGTTGGTTGGTTGGTTGGTTGGTTGGTTGATTGATTGTTTATTTTCGGCCGACGACCCATCACGTGGGACAAATATATATGTACAAATTTAAAACATTGACGTATCAGTTGTAGTCACAATACAATAATCTTCTGAAAGAGAGTGACATATCATATCTCGTCAATGTGCAATTTCACTTAAAATAAAATGAAATAGCTGTACACCAAGGTAAAAGTGTTCACACATGAATCTTTAATTCAATGCTCATCTTGGGCGTCTGGTAAGATCTAACAAGAGAAGAGAGAGCAAAGAGAAGAGGGGGGTGTGGAGGTGTTCAGGCCACCAGCCCGTACATTGATATGATTCATTTACGTTTGGGTCGTTCTTCTTTTAATATATCTTCTTGGGTGCAAAATACAAGTGTACTGCTAAGTTTCTGATTACAATTTCATCCTGCAGGGATAAGCTAGCCTCCCAATTTTCTGTATTGGTTACGTCTAGTATCCATGTTTCTGTTTCTCAAATCGGAATAATGGGGACATTTCAACAAACAACGAATCTCATTTTCCCTCTGTTGATGACACGATGGTCTTACGGGAGGACTGTAAGAGCTACGTAGTAACCTGTAGCGTAGCAAATCACTTACTCCTCATCTGAAACACACACACATACACACACACACAGAGAGAGAGAGAGAGAGAGAGAGAGAGAGAGAGAGAGAGAGAGAGAGAGAGAGAGAGACAGACAGACAGACAGACAGACAGACAGACGCACACACACACACACACACACACACACACACACACAGACAGACGCACGCACACACACACACACACACACACACACACACACACACACTCGCGCGGACAGTATGTGGTGGCGAGATTGCAGCGGTGGTCAAGGGGGAGACAACTCGTGCCGGCCTAGCAAACTCGGAGTATCGTCGTGAGTCTTTTGGCGGGGGAGCGGGCGCGCGTGGAAAAAGCGAATCGCGGCATTCAATGATTTCAGGCCTCGCTTCGCCATCTCCGGCGTTTGATGTCGCGCCTTTGATCAGCCCATCAAGCGAGGTTTTAATTATTGTCTGGCTTATTTCTAACAAAATTTAAATCCCGCTCTTTATGATGGAAGAGTATATATTGCCAAGTTCACTTCGCATCAAAAAGGCACCGGCAGTTAAGGCTTTCGTTATAGGCGTATCTGGTTGCTCGTAAAAATGTCAGACACTTTCAAGAAATTTTATTTGTTCCTTTTATTGTTTTCTTGATGGGTTGGCCTAATATATTAAGATAATGTAGCTGTGACACAGGGGCAAGCAACTTTTTTTTGGCAAAGGAGGAGCTAAGAGTGTTTGCGTCCTGTCATCTGGCAATGTTCACGAAGTTAAAAGACCTTTTTGGTATGTAGGTTTAGACGATCTGTAAAGGGTAATGCAGTATTAAGCATGCTTTCATGCCATTTTCATTTGCTGTGTGTTGGTCGTCGTTCAAGACTTGTTCACGTGGGCCTTGCTGATGCATAGTAAAAACTCAAGATTTTAAAAACACATTTTTGTGTGATTGTCAAAACTTCAAAATGCTCTCTCTCTCTCTCTCTCTCTCTCTCTCTCTCTCTCTCTCTCTCTCTCTCTCTCTCTCTCTCTCTCCCTCTCCCCGTCTCTCTCTCTCTCTCTCTCTCTCTCTCTCTCTCTCTCTCTCTCTCTCTCTCTCTCTCTCGCTCTCAGCGTCTCTCGGTCTCTCTCTGCGTCTCTCTTTCTCGCTCTCTCTCTTTCTCTCTCTCTCTGAGTCTCTCGGTCTCTCTCTCTCTCTCTCTCTCTCTCTCTCTCTCTCTCTCGCTCGCTCGCTCTCAGCGTCTCTCGGTCTCTCTTTCTCTGCGTCTCTCTTTCTCTCTCTCTGTCTGCGTCTCTCGGTCTCTCTCTCTCTCTCTCTCTCTCTCTCTCTCTCTCTCTCTCTCTCTCTCTCTCTCTCTCTCTCTCTCTCTCTCTCTCTCTCTCTCTGTGCGTCTCTCGCTCTATCTCTCTCTCGGTCTCTCTCTCTGCGTCTCTCTGTCACTCTCACTCTCTCTCTCTCTCTCTCTCTCTCTCTCTCTCTCTCTCTCTCTCTCTCTCTCTCTCTCATATTCATGAATATACACACTCACACATGCTCATATACGCTCCTTACCCCCCTTTTCTCATGCAGACAACTTGTCAGCAATTTTTTTTACAATCATGACATAATTATTAGCAAGATTTGGCAACTAGAAATATTTGCTAATCATGAAAAAGTTATTTTAGAGCTGATAATTTGTTTAGTAAAACATCTTCTGTACCATGCACGTTTATCTATTTTTTTCTCATTAAGAATCATGATTATAATACAAAGGAGAAAGTTACATGTTGTATTGATGTAACGTGTGTAAAACATGAATGTTTCGAACTCCAAATAGAAAACCCTCACCTCTGAGACAGTCTTTGCTTTACTTCGTACTCACTACTGTATCTAGAAGCGTGGTTACATTAGCATTTTACAGAGCCTGGTGTATTCAGGGAAGTAGTTAACAGCGATATTTATTTATGAAGTTAATAAAGTTGTATCCAGTCATGTCAGAATTTTTTTTTTAATTTGACCTTAAATTAAATAGATGCTGAAGTAAGGTTCACTCCGAAAGAACAAAGTTGTGTTTTTGTTGACACGCAGAAGCTTGTATGTTGCTTGACCCCTGTTGTTCACACTGGTGAGTCTGCTATGTTAATCTGTCTTCTTTGCTTTCCATTTTAGGATATGTATGACTGCCGAGGCCTGCTTGCTTACCTTGCAAGTTTCCTTTTTCTATTTTCTCCTCCCGAAGTCGCACTACCTAATCACTTTCAATTTTCTTCCCCCTCCTTTGCTCTGATCCCCTTTCCTTCACCGTTTTTGAATAATGCACATTTATCTTGCATTGAAATTGAGTTTCCCCATTCGCATTCCCTGTGTAATACACAATCCCTAGCGCTTTTCGCACTGCTGCATGCTTTCGGTTGTCTCCCTTTACCCCACTTCGAGTTGCTGCCTTCGTCTCTTCTTTGACTCATCCTCATGCTGGACGCCAGTGTGTAGTCGTGAGGTAGCGTAATGTGAGTATGGGTGACCTCCCCTTAGCTGCATTGTGGCTGTAAACGTTGCTGATTTACGCAGCATTTTGGAAACAATTTCTCATTTGTGTTTGCTCAGCTTTTTTTAAAGTTTTATTCAATGAAATGTTACTTGTGTGATTTAGTCGATACTACTTCATCAGACATGAACATACTGAGTATGCATGCTACGCGTAATTGTCAATGTTGTGGGAAAGAAAAACCGAAGCGTAGAAGGATGATCATGTTGAATCGTGTAACGGGTATCGTATATATATAAAAACGCGTGACAGCCACACGTTGCACTGTGCGGCACATTAGGGGGTTTCCGTGGCAGAGTATTTTCTGAGGAATTCAGTAGTTCTCAACATGGGGAGAGAGCTTGCGTAGTAGCACTGCTGAAAATCTACTCTGTGGACATTGAGTTCCGCTTCAACACCCGCCATGCTCTTTCAAGGGATGTTGTCTGTCTCGGGACAGCCATCTAAAGCGTGTCAGTTTGAATTGAGTCAGGGATCCCGCACTGGCCCCGCCACTATCGGGTGAAAAGCAGGCTGACAGCGATCTGTTCTAAATGAATGATTAATACCCTGACATTTAGCATGCGTTGTTCTTGTGTCCTGCATTGCGGTCTGTAACCGCAAACCAGCCTCAGAGTGATTTTGATAAGTAGTGTGACTCGGCCCTTGCATTGTGCTGAATGTCAAGAGTATTCAATACATGTATTTCATCCGGGCAGTGGTTGGCAGTGGTCTGGCGGCACGTAGGATTTTAATTTCTCTCTCTCTCTCTCTCTCTCTCTCTCTCTCTCTCTCTCTCTCTCTCTCTCTCTCTCCTCTCTCTCTCTCTCTCCCCCCTCCCCTCTCTGCGCCCTCTCTGCGCCCTCTCTGCCGTCATTCTGCACGAGTCGTATGTGCCATTTTTATGTGGGAATTATTTATGGCGGCTGTGCATTTTAGCCGATGTGGTGCCGGTGTGGCCTTTGTGTATGCAACATGATGAGAGGTTCGGCGACGCCCTCATGTTCATCTTTAGGGACAGTTTTCCCCGCTTGTTATGCAGGTGATGTATAAAGTGAAGGAAATAATTAAAGGTCTCCATTACTTCTTTTCTACTTGCTCAAGAGAAAAGTAGGTGAAAAGTGAAGTCTGTGAGAGTTTTGGCTGTAAAACAGTTATGAAGAGAGCGAAAACATTTTCTCGGGAAATGCGTGTGGACTGTGCAGATTATGTTTTTGTTGCTTTTGGCACTTTTATGTTTGAATATTTTTTCATGTTAAAAAAGTTTACATTCCTGTTTTTCCCATTTAAAAACTGTGTTAGGCATCTGGAGTAAGACCGACATTATCGGGATGTTAGAGAGAGAGAATTTTCTCTCTCTCTCTCTCTCTCTCTCTCTCTCTCTCTCTCTCTCTCTCTCTCTCTCTCTCTCTCTCTCTCTCTTCCTCTCTCTCTCTTCCTCTCTTCCTCCCTCCCTCCCCCCCCATCCCATCTCGTCCCTCCCCCATCCCATCTCGTCCCTCCCCCCCCCCCCCCCATCCCATCTCGTTTTGGGGTGGGGGGTGGGGGTGGGGGTAAAGATGAGTCGACATAAATGTCGGAGCAGCTTCTGTCAGCATGCTATACAATTGTTCTGCCATGGAAACCGTTGAAAATACTGCTTTCAGCCGCTATTGATTGGGTATACTGATGTGTGTTATTCGTCTGGGTTTTAAAGTTGCACGTTTTTTTTCTCTGCCCGTGTTCGTTTGCATTGGCAACAGGTGTGACTGAACAGGTGTGACTGAATATGTGCGGGATCTGTTCGCGACGGCGAAACTATTATGCTTCGTTTTGTCTACGGAGCAGATTCTGATGATAATTGGGATTCAGCGCCTGATCATGGCGTGGAATGAAATGCTGTAGTGACGCTGAGCTGTCCGCATGTCACCTTCCATGTTTCACAGCACTAGATACTACTTCATAACTGAACTAAAAAAGATCCTAAGACTGCTTTTCACACTTGCAGTTTTTCATTGTCAGCGGTCTAATATCCCGCGTCATGTATGTTTAACGTTCACTAGTTCTTCCACTGCTCTGTCAGTTCGGCACCCAGAATGATGAGACACATGCAGAAAATGTTATCATACTTGACATTCGGGGAGGGGAGAGAGAGAGAGAGAGAGAGAGAGAGAGAGAGAGAGAGAGAGAGAGAGAGAGAGAGAGAGAGAGAGAGAGAGAATTATGTTCAAACTGAGGGCGAATCGTTAAGTCTTCCCCCTTATGTTGACCCGTACTTGTTTGCAAGTTTGTGGTGACAGATTTGCTTAGTGAAAATAAAGGAAAGGTATGTTCTTCTGTTGATCGTGAAGCTCTGCTTTGAATGGGGTGATGGATGAATGAATGAATGAATGTGTGTGTGTGTGTGTGTGTGTGTGTGTGTGTGTGTGAGAGAGAGAGAGAGAGAGAGAGAGGAGAGAGAGAGAGAGAGAGAGAGAGAGAGAGAGAGAGAGAGAGAGAGTGTGTGTGTACGTGTAACCTGCTCTTCCTGTTCAAACATCTTGTCTCCAATCCATTCATTCCCACTCCTCTGCCCTCTTTTCTCCCAACATCCCTCCCCCTCCCCCCTTGCTTCTCATCCGCCCCCGCTTGTCCTTGGAGCGGAGTTGTGAATGAAGGGGGTGGGGGGGGGGGTGGGGGGGCTGTGGGGGCATTCTTGTCCTGTCCCCTTCACATGGCACCGTGGCCACAATTTGCCTGCCCCGCCTCACTGTTTCCTAGAGCCATGCCTTCGTTCTGGGCCCCATTCTCCACTCCACCCCCGCCCCCGCCCCCCTCCTTTCCCCACCCCCTCTTTCCCCCACCCCCCTCTTTTCCTCAACCCCCTCTTTTCCCCACCCCCCTCTTTTCCCCACCCCCCTCTTTTCCCCACCCCTCATTTCCCCACCCCCCTCTTTTCCTCACCCCCCTCTTTTCCCCACCCCCCTCTTTTCCCCACCCCCCGTCCTCCTCGGCAAACCAGCCCCACCCCCACCCCACTATTACCTCTCATCCCCCAAGAGTCCTTGATTGACATCTTCCGTTCTTTCTCGGGTTTTCTCACCAACTTGCTACCATCTTGTCATCTGACCTTGAATGACGTAGAGGTCAGTGGTCAGTTATCTAACGCTTTCGATGAGGATTTGGCTACAACTAGCTATATGTTAGGTAGACACCAGAGTGAAATATTGCGACGATTCATGATCTGGATGCGAACATATAGTGCACTGCGGTGTAGCGTCTGAATGTCTCTCGTCAGCAGGAGCAAACGTGTGTGTGTGTGTGTGTGTGTGTGTGTGTGTGTGTGTGTGTGTGTGTGTGTGTGTTTGTGTGTGTGTTTGTGTGTGTGTGTGTGTGTGTGTGTGTGTGTGTGTGTGTGCTTGCGTGTGTTCGTTCTCTTAATGGTTGATAGAAGTTTTCTTTTATTTTGTATTTAGAAGGCGACAGAAAAGCGAAGGGAAATAATCAGAAAGAGCCAACGAATTAATTTTTTCATATAAATAGGATGGTCGAGCTACAGGATTGACGATCCGAAAGCTCCATGACCACGGGTTGCAACTGCTGAGAGGGACACCTAGCGGCAGTTGCCATATGTTTCTTCTGGTAAGAAAGAAAGGATATAAGGAAAAAGAATGACACGGACTGTGTTCTGAGAGGGACACCTAGCGGCAGTTGCCATATGTTTCTTCTGGTAAGAAAGAAAGGATATAAGGAAAAAGAATGACACGGACTGTGTTCTGAGACGTCGTGTCTTGTCACCTGGACTGTATTAGAATAGGGGGTGGGATGGGGGTTGGTACAGATGGGCTTTTGGTAGGAGTGACCACTGCTTATTTCCCTCAAGTGTGGTCAGCGTCACAGTCTGCCCCAGCCCGGTGCCACGTGCAGGTGGCGAGCTTGTCTGACGAGGCAGGTGACGAGTGCCAGGATGTGGCAGTACGGCCTGTCGCCATGTCTGTCACCATGTCAGGCTGCTGGAAATACACACAGCTGACTCGTCCTGATCCAAACTGGCTTGACGCCGGTAACAGACATATTCATATTCTGCACTATCATGTCCACAGAATTTAAATGACATAGTGCAGCCTAAATACAAACGCTCCTCAGGGGTTGATGAACATCTTTTCAAATTTAGGAGAGAACAGGGTATCGTTTACACGGGCTTACGAGTGAGGCAAATATTTTCTCGCTGTCTGCGTCCTCGAGAGTTGGTCATTATAAACGTGAAATCTGAGAGCTTTTGCTTTTTGGAAATCATCTCGTTGAGTAGACTATCGGAAGCCCCGGAAAGGAATGCATTAATGCGCTGTCGCGTCCCGATGCATTAAGTGCGTGTACACAAAACGCAACGCATGGCGATGCGCTTTATCCCTTGCATTAATTCAGGTAATAACTTTTCCTGTATGCTTTCGCCGTCTTTCATTTTGTCACCCAGGAATCAGAAGCCTAATGTAGTCCACCATCATTTCGCACTCTGGTGATATAATCATCGATAAAGCTCCATTACTGTTGCTGGAAATGCACCGGCCATGGACGAATGGATCGATAGCATCGGTAGAATAAATAAATTTGAAAATTGAATCTAAACACCTTTTGAAATGCGCCACGTTGCAGCGCCTATCAAGTGATCATACCACACAGGATTGTATGTCGTATGGATGGCCATCCCGGAAAGGTTTCGGAATGAAAATTGATTTTCAGTTGTGCGTGCTGGCTGTCACTCTAGTTCCATTGAAAACGCGACTGTCTCCTTTACGGAATGGCTGGAGACAATTGTGTCATCCCTTCTTTTTTTTGTCAAACGGAGACATTCTCTACTCCATTCCAGGCATCGTTTGTTATACACGCCCTTTGATTGATAATGCTTCATTAGGACTCCTGGTCAGCCGAATTGGTGCGAAGTAAATATCGTGAAAGTCGCTTTTTATTGGAAAGTTACGGGCTGACGAACCTCATCAAAACTACACGAGGCTTGAAACTTTCTGAAAAGACATTGTTGCCTCTTTTTTATATATGAAAATATAAATATAATGTTTTGTTAGCTGTGGATCGTACGTGCATCGAGCATTGGTATCGCTGTTTGCTTTTATTTCCCAAAAGGCAATGACCATAATGTGGATAGCATTGTTTTAGGTTGCTTTAAAATAAAGTTTACAACCTGAAGCAATCCATAAGTGTTAAATATACAGCGGTGTACGTCAGTGAACATTGATACTGAGGATTTGTTTTGCTGCTTTGTGTCCGAAACCCCCTGTGAGCGGTGAGTGAGAACTACCCACCGCGTCTTACTGCGAGAATCATAAGAAGCGAGCAACTAATCATTTCCAGATTTGCTCTTACTCGTACCAACACTAGTGATTTTCGTGATCAGTGGCTTTACATAGCCAGCAAAGGCTTAGAGGTCCGTAAACCTCCTTTCATCGTCGTCATCATCATTCTTTTGTGTCCGAAGTTGAGAGCACTTTCCACGGCCGCTTAAATTAGCACTGTAGTTGACGGAGGAGGAGGACGACAAGTGGTAGGGTCAGTCGTAATCGCATGTCTACTACATCTCTCTCTCTCTCTCTCTCTCTCTCTCTCTCTCTCTCTCTCTCTCTCTCTCTCTCTCTCTCTCTGTCTCTCTCTCTCTCTCTCTCTCTCTCTCTCTCTGTCTCTCTCTCTCTCTCTCTCTCTCTCTCTCTCTCTCTCTCTCTCTCTCTCTCTCTCTCTCTCTCTCTCTCTCTCTCTCCCTCCCTCTCTCTCCCTCCCTCCCTCCCCTCTTACCCCACCCACTCATCCCAACCACCATCACCCTCATGTGAATGCGAAACTGTACAAAGTACGGGGTTTCTCTGTCAACATGGTGAATGCAGTGTATGGAAACTTGGTGAGATCAAGCACGTGCATTACTGCACCGATGTGTCGATTCTCACAGTGTTAATGAATCAACAATTTTACACGAGAGTGTTTGGCAGCAACGTCAATGATTCCCTCTCGCGCGCGCGCACACACATACCCTTGCGCGCACACACATACCCTTGTGCGCACACACATACCCTTGCGCACACACACATACCCTTGCGCACACACACACCCTTGCGCGATCCTGTACGCGTATGTCGCACCTTCTTCGTCGCCTTTTTGACGAGCAAGAGGTGGGAGTGGGGTGGGGAGGTGTAAAGGGAAAGATTTAGAGACAAACTCCCATGTTCATCAACAAGTCTCTGTATCAATCAGTGAGTGGAGAGAACGTGACACGGGGTGGGGGATGGGGGTGGGGGTGGGGGGACACGCTGGACAGGCGAGTGCTCGTGCCGCGGTCCTCGGCAGGGGAAGTCTGTCTTGTGGAGAGGCAGTCTGATTCTTGTAAGAGAAGATTCCATGCTAATCCCACAGCATGCCTCCCTCCCCGACCTCCCCGAGCTTCCTTTTCCCGCACTCTGACCAGCTCTACTTGTCATCACATTCCTTTTCGTCCTTCTGTCGAACACCATCTCTTCCTCTTCTCGCTATCCTATCCCTCGCTGGCTCCTCGTGACCCTTGGTCGTATTACCTCAAAATGGTCGCCCCTCACTGCACCCAGCAACAAGACCGCCCCAGTGTTGGCGAAGAGAAGGACTGTCCCGGGCTGGTTCCGGCGCCGGCGTTCTGATGAACTCGAGGCTGTAGTTGCCTGGCCCAGTACGTAAATGCTTACAGCCGCTGTGATAACCGCCTCCCCTCTGCCTAAGAACGGGCGCCGCAGAGGGCATTCATGAGAGGCATTAGGAGAAAGAGGGCCGCTATTTTATTGGCTCGTTTCTGGAGTTATGGAACGGGTTTCAGTCCCTCCTCGCGATTGAATGTCTCTTGGGGGTCGATGCATGTTGAGGCCTTGCCGAGGCTCAAGCTGTGCAGAGAGAGAGAGAGAGAGAGAGAGAGAGAGAGAGAGAGAGAGAGAGAGAGAGAGAGAGAGAGAGAGAGAGAGAGAGAGAGAGAGAAAATCTTTTCCACCCACTACCTAAGTTTGTCGATTGCGTCGGAATTGCCCACGAAGCGAGGGATTCCACGCTGGAGTGTCAGATCTACAGACGTTGTTTTGCTGGCACTGTGTGGAGCGTCCCCACGCTTGCCCGACACAGCGTGGTCAACGCCCGTCCTTCTGCTGTGGCTTGACGCACCTACGGCAGTGCTGGACCTCCGCATCGCCAACCTCGAGCAGAGGGAACTGTGAAGGCGGCATGGCATCATCCCCATTTTCATGCCGACTTCTCAAATACGGTGCCGTCTCTCGGGCGTTCTCTCTCTCCCGCTTCCTCTCTCTCCCGCTTCCTCTCCCTCTGGGGGTCGATGGCGCTCCATGCCTTTGCAAGCGTAATCGTCGCCCTGCTCCTGTAACATCTCGCCTCCGCATCCCGCGTCGTCGCCCTGACGCAAGCAGAAAGTGGATGTGTTTGGAGCGAGGAAAGCGGGGTCAAAGCATCGCTTCTTTGATTAGTCCGGAGACGAATTCCGCCGGTGTCTGCGAGAAGTGAGGGAGCGGCAGTGCTTTGGGGGGGAGGGGCGGGGGGAGAGATATGATGTATTGCATTTTCCCTTTCCCGCTGTCCTCGGATGCCTTCTTGAAGGGGTCCCGAGTAATTCCCCCTTGGCGCGCACCCCCTCTTCTTTCCAACCCCCACACCCCCCACCCAGTACCTCCCTTCACCCCCAATCACCTCGCTCTTGTCCCTCCCACGAGGACGCGAGGAGTTATAGGTAAACTATCGGCGCTTGTCCACGCGTCCGCCCTCACCATCGAGTGCCTTCCCGGGGGACAACCCCCCCACCCCCAACCGATGAACAAACCCGTGACACTCCCCTTCCCCCACCCCACCCCCCTCCCGCTCAGCCCATTCACTGCAGGACGGGAGAGGCCACTGCCGACGCGGGCGGGATAGCCACCGAGCCTGCCAGCCTGCCTGCCCCGCCGTCTGCCGCCCCACCCCACCGGCCGTGCGCACGAGGGAGAGGGGCGATCTGGTTTGCCTATAGTGGGCTGTAGCTGGCCTGGGTGGCGGGACGGGCAGGGAGAGGAGCAGCGAGCGACTGATCGCCCCGGCTCCGGCTCTGCCTACTCCCCGTTCTCCCGCCTGGCACTTGCCTTGCCTTCCCTTGCGAAACCTGGCCTGGCCTTGCCGTGCCTTGCCTTGCCCCTCCTCAGTCAGGGGAGAGCAGTCCCACCTTCCTCCCTCACTCCCAGCTCTGCAGTGATCCGCTGTCGGGACAGCGTCGAGGAGAGAGAGCTTGTCCTCTCTCTCTTTTCACTTCCTCCGCCTCATCGCCTCTCGTGTGGCCTCGCCCCCATCGAGCCCTCACCCCTCACCCGTAGCCCGACCCCCCTGGTGGGTCTTCCCCACCCCTCCTGCCCTCCTCCCCTCCCCGCTGGCAATCTGTCAAGTGCCATAGCCTAGCAACTGACATGATATATTACCTCAGCCGTCACTGGGGGCCGAGCGCGACGCACCCCCCTCCCGCCCGCCTCACGGCCAGTCAAAACAATAATAGTGGCAGTGGCAGCGGCAGCGGTGATGGTGAGGGAGCACGAGGGAGCAGTGAGGAAAGCATGTGCTCCACTTGCACTGGCCTGATGCTGGACAGAATGCCTGTGTGTTGCCTCTGGCCCGAGGCCTGCACCCTGGGATGTGTCCTCGAGCTGGTGAGTGAATCTTGCCCCCATCCCCATCCCGTTTCTCTTCTTCCCTTGCTTCTTCTCTTCTTCGCCTCTGCTTCTCTCTACCCGCTTTTCGCTTACACTTTACAGCCCACCCGTCCTACCTTCCCATCTCCAGCCGCTGGCAGTCGTCGCCGTTGATGGGATGACCGATGCCCGGTCGTCGTTCTTTCGGACGTCGTCGCCGTCAGTCTTTTTGCCGTTTCGTGGTTGCGAGAGTGATGGCAGACGCTACGAAGAGTTACGCGGGATAGATGCGTGGGATAGCTAGGGAGATGTCACACCTTTGTGAACGCTGCAGGATGAATCTGCCCGCTAAGTCCCCTGGACGTAGATATCCTGCAGCGGCGCTGCCTGTCTTGTCGGACTGCTCGTTTTAATTGGCGTCACCGTGCGGCGTGGCTCTAATGAAATCACGTCTGCTTATTGTCTGGGGCAAGGGCAGTCTGGTGGAGCTCTCTCAGCTTCAAATGACGACTGCGTAATACCGCTAATGACCGCTCGTCGTCCTCTGGTCACTCGCATGCTCGTCTCACCGGGAATTACCTGGCTGCGTCAGGGCGAGTTTGATTAACCATTACTGTCATGTCACCTCTCCTTCTCTCGTGGCTCAGGTCACTGCACCTCTCCCTTCCGTGCTGAGGTGGTGTGGGGTTGAGGGTAGTTAGTAGGAGGGGTTGGGCTGGGGGTAGGGGGGTGTATCATTTGTTCCTTCCGATGATCGGTCGTGACCTGAAGTCAACCTTTCCTGCTCTTTGGTACCAACAGCTGTGGTTATTTCTGACCCGAAGATGTTGTGGTTCTTTCCAGGTGTGCCCATGCATTTTCATAAAAATTGACTTGGTCATTTTACAGGTAGTGAACAAACTAAAGGATATTTAATTTTCACATTCATTGATAACTTTTTAATTAGGTGTGTTGTGTTGCAAGCGAGTAGTACCTGAGCTGTTGTAGAAGCGAAAGAAAAATGGCGGCATCGGGTGGGAAGCTGGTGGGGTAATTTTTGTGAAATGCAGATACGCAGCTGCCCGTTTAGGAATTGTGGGGTTCTGAGATTTTTCAATTCGAACATTCCTCATTGTTGTAGGAAAGATTTCTCTCGATGTCTGCATTTTTTGCCGCCATCTCTCAGAGGGAAAGCGTACCCCACCCAGGGTGTTGCACGATTTTCCTCTAATTCGCTGTGTGCCTCGCAGGATGGCATGATTGCCGACGGGATGTGCTCAAACAATTTTTTGTTCTCTGCGGTTTCAGTTTTATATAGTAGTGAGCGCCAAGCATGAGTCTGCTGCAAGGACACGAGTTATTTGAACTGAAGGAATTTTTGTTAAGAGCAAAGAGAGGCGGGGGGGTGGGGTGGCCAAAGCAGGGAGGGAGAGAGAGAGAGAGAAGGAAGGGAGGTGGTGTGCTACGATCAGGGAATGGGAAGGTGACTCCTTTCTTTCTTTCTTTCAATGGGGAGCTGCCTGAGAGAACAGAAACGGCCTTCTCTACCCCCCTTCTCGCCTTCCCTCACCCCCAACCCCTGTACTTCCCGCGCCCCCCCCCCCCCCCCATCGCACTGACACTATTTGCTTGGCATTCTCAAAGAACTCTTTCTGCTGTGATCTATCCCACCTCTTGGGGAAGGTGTAAACGCTCCAAACAGAAGATTTTTAGCTGACTCGTGATCCAGCAGCTTTTATCTGATAGCCCGGTGCTGAACTGAAGTAAATTGTAGAGGCTTGGCCCCGCGGATTCAAGTACAGTTCATATTTTCAGGCAGATTTGCTTGTACCCCTGCAGTCATCCCGTTTGATGGACGTGTGTCACTACGGGCGAGTCCAATATGGGCCCGCGGAGAGGGGGGAGCAGGCTGCGCGCGCTTAGTCTCGGGACCGGAATTGGTTCTGTGGAACTTGGATATCATATGTCAAGCACATCGATGGTGACTTCGGTACTCTTGTGCAAATGCCTGACGAAAATGTGGCGAATTTTTTTATGGATTCCATTGATGATCGCTTATCTGGGCCCTGCCCTCCCCACGCCAGACGAACCTAAGTGCCAACGAAATTTTCATTTTTGTCATGCTCCGTAAACCTGACACGAAACATCAATATCCATTGCAAGAGTGATAAATGATCATGTAACTGAGCTAGAAATGTACAATTGAAAGAGGATGTATTCGGCAAATCTTTATTATAAGAATTCTGGGCAGAAAAGTATCTTTTGTGGGCCTTTTCGGATCGAGCACATGCCAGGCCGGTGGAGATAGAGAGGGCCGGTGTATTGTCTGATAGTCGCCTCATTTGCCGGGGCCTCGTGTGAAGGAGGTGCTAGGATTTCAGCCTCTTGCCGCGTGGCCGTGTACAAGAATGCCACACGAACCTCAGCCTCTCTCTCCATCTCATTTGCTCCTTTATTCCTCTCTTACATTGCTTCGCACACCCGCCGACCACCTACTGGTGGAGTTGATTCTAGGCTTGGTTTATGCTTGTGCGCTCTCTCTCTCTCTCTCTCTCTCTCTCTCTCTCTCTCTCTCTCTCTCTCTCTCTCTGTCACGCATATACACACGCGCGTGCGCGCACTCGCGCGCACTCACATTCACGCATGCATTAGTGAAAATGGAGTTACTTTAAAGACAATTCTGATTGGAAGTGTGAATAATTTCCGTAACTTATTTTTCTTTTTACGAGTCTGAAAATGGTACCTCTCTGTCCTCAACACCCTCCCTCTCACCACTCACCCAACTTACCCCCAAATCTCTCAGAGCATATATATATATATATATATATATATATATATATATATATATATATATATATATATATATATATATATATATGTAATGAAAGCAATTTGTGTTTGCAGTGAAATTATGCACAACAAGTTTTAGTGGCTGAAATGAATGCCAGGCATTAATGCAGATGTTTTTCATTTACATAATGAGCATCCACGTCATTAGGAGATTAAAGTTTATACAAATACAAAATGGGATCTATTAAAACTATCATGTCAGTAAGTCTTTACACAGCTTCTGCAAATGAAAGACCATCTGTGCCATGTGGACTGAATTTATCTAGGATGATCAGATCAAGGGAAGTTGGGTCAAACTCCTCAATGGAAATGATAAATATGATTTTAGTGTCAAATGATCAAACTCTTGAAAACCTGCATTTAAATTTTGCATAAACAAGTAATAGGATATGACATCACTTTTCTGAATACCAAATTTTTGTCCGTTTTTCCAGTAAAATAGGTAGGAAATCAGATATTAGTCAAACTAAGTGATTAGGACCGAAACTAAAAATCCTGTGAAATATCCATGTTAACAGATGAATAGGAATCTTTTTCCAACTGCTAAAGTCTCTTAATCATATGAATGATGACACGTTATTAGTGAAGTATTGACTAGGTTTCTTGAGAAATAACTAGCTTATGAATGGAAGAATCTGTTCTGATTGGTAATTTCTTTTCATGCCTAATTTGAATATATAAATGCATGAGGAACAATAAACAATACATACATCTTTTAGAGCGAACAAATTGTTTGGTTATTATTATAGATACATGGAGAAGTCAATAAATATGAAAAATAATATGCACGGGAGTGTGAGACTGAACCCAGTTCTCTCCAGCCTTTAGTTTGCTGAGGAAGATCCTCGGATGAGGATCGGAAGCTACAATTGAGTGGCTTCCTTTTTTGTTTGTGAGACAAGTTTAGATCTGTAGCCATTATAATAATATGCACATTAGCCTGTTTTCTTTTGGTGGAGTATTGAATTATATTGCAGTGTGTCTTGATGAACAGAGTCATCATGCTTGGTGTTTTTGGAAAACTTGGAATTTTTGTATTCAAGAACACTCAAAATGCTGACTGGGCTGTGACAGCACTGGTTTACTGAGTGTTAAAAAAAATTGTCATTAATCATACTGATAGAGAGAGAAGGAACGAATTGTTTATTGTATATAGGCCTCGGGCCTGTTACTGAGAGAGAGAGAGAGAGAGAGAGAGAGAGAGAGAGAGAGAGAGAGAGAGAGAGAGAGAGAGAGAGAGAGAGAGGTATCCCGAGGACACTATAGTAGAAGTTTCCAACGGGCGGCAACAAGGAAAAATTTATGCGGATGAATAGTTATGCGTGAAGTATTTTGTCTGACAATAATTGTAGGGAAAATATCCACAGCATACACAAACAGATAAAGTAATCTTTTGATGAGCTGTGTGTTAGTCGACGGAATGGGTGGTTTACGGGCTTTGTGCAGACAAAGAAGAGGAATGGCCGGGGGGAAAACAAGAAAACTAAGGGACGGATATCATTTCTTTGCACACACAGTAGGTTGATGTTAGTCGTTGCTTTAGCTTGGTCCTGTCGAAGTGAATTGGCAGGCGTTGTGCCCACGACAGAAACCAACTGCAACAATCAAGGAACGAGTCTGCCGTCGTTCTCTGTACCAGCAATGATGGCTTTCGTTCACGTCTCTCTCTCTCTCTCTCTCTCTCTCTCTCTTCTCTCTCTCTCTCTCTCTCTTTATCCCTCTCTCTATCTCTCTCTCTATCTCTCTCTCTCTCTCTCTCTATCTCTCTCTCTCTCTCTCTCTCTCTCTCTCTCTCTCAAGGTAAGACTTGTTCGCATGTAGGCATTACAAATGCTGTATGTCCATCTTCCACCTCATACCCATAACGTAATTGCCTTCGAGGAAATAGATAGGTTTCTTATTGTGTCTGTGCCACTTCAACGATAAACACGAATTTCAACAGTGCTACACGCAGGGTAAATTAATGAAATGGTGTTTCACACGAAGGGGGGAAAATAGACTATACTTCAGCTTGGAAAAATTATTGGTAGAATGATGTCGAAACGCTATTTTGTGTAAGTTGAAAAGGTCTGAAGCAATTGGTACGAAATAAAATTTGATATCACGCGATTTTAACGTTTCATCATTCTAATGAATATAACGAGGTGTATGTTGTATCAGCAGTTAAAATAGTTAGCTACCAAAGAGAGGTATTTGTATAACGACAAGAAAAACCAGTCGTATGTGTTTTGTCCATATTCGAGTCAGTGTATTATTATGTTTTCATTCGTAAGGATCATTTCATGAATGGTCGTAGCGGCGAATGACACACTGCATGATTTGCTGCGTCTTTCTTAATTAAGTAGATACAAGATTGATGTAGATATTTAACTAATGTAGACATTCATGATCATCGTATAATGTTACCAAATGATGTTCACAGCAGAGTATCTGCGCCGTGCCTTTCAAGGATTGTTTGTTGTCGACGAAGTGCATGAGAGGCACGTTCAGTTGGTGGTAGATCTGACGCGAGTTCTTTTTCGCTCGCGCCTAATGGTTTGCACCCTCGCACATTTTGCGCCCGGAGGCACTGACTGTAACACTTGTAAGGGAACGATCGAGGAGAACAACGCAATTTTCTTGTTATCGCGAGTCAGGCAACATGCATGTTTTCCCCCTTTGCATCTTGAAGATCGCTTAGTGCTCTAATCGGAGCTTATTGTTGGTTTCGCGCGTAAACTGCGTTTGTGTCATTCTTTATGTCCCCCTGTGATGGGCTCGGGGTAAGAATTGACCCACCGCGTCTCCCTACGCGATTCGTAAGAGGCGAATAACTAGGGACACCGTGACTGGATTACGTTTACTCTAAACCGCTCTAGTGATTTTCGTGCTTAATGGCCTTACATAGCCTACAAGGCTGATAGGCCGTAAAACACTATCCATCCATCCATCCATCCACCCATCCATCCATCAATCATTCTTTATGTTTTATCTACTTGTACCTCGTAACTCGCAGCATGCTTAGGGATGGGGGAGATATTCTGCACGCTGAAGCTTGAACTAGTTCTTCATAAGTTTTGGCGGACAACCAAATATGGAGTCAGTTTATTTAGATTGAAAAAGGTCCATTCGTGAAGCGCGGGACCATTGCTCAAAGAGGAAATTTGGGAGTGGGGATGGAGAAGAGATGATATTATCTTGACGATGTTGTCCGGGGTATGTGCTGACGATGTTGTCCGGGGTATGTGCTGACGATGCTGTCCAACACGGACGGGCGGGCGGACAGACAGACAGAGACAGAGCTGTGACAGCTCCAACAGAACACAAAAACGGGGCCCACACACACTAGGACAAGGCAGACCACACGGAGTGCAAGCCACCTGTCGCCACTCTCATTCTCTCTGTCGCCACTTCCACATGCTATGAAAAGAAGTATGCGATGACATGTGTTACGGCCAGCCTGCTTTTAAATGTGCAGTAGCGTGAAACTCAATTTTCTCGTCAATGTGGAAGCCAGTGCCATGGGCATGAACAGAATATATAATGGGGTCCATGGCAGCGCTCAGTGTCACCTAAATTGCGGATGCTCCGCTTCGACGGTCATTGGGCGAGGTCAGCTGTTGAAATCTCGCATCGGCATTGACGATGACGGAGATGATGGTCGACAATGTCAATTTTTTCATGGAGCCGTTTTCTGGTGAGCTTGTACAACTGCTTTTAATTTAAGTAAGATTTTATACGATTATAAAGTATCTGTTTTGCAATGTCGATGTCTACCGTATTTGCTTAATAGTTAATGGTGTTGTTTGTTTATCTGCAGGGCGGGAAGTTTCCGATGCCGCCCTACCCTGGCATGATGGTCATCAACGACTACGCCTCTCCTCCCCCAGCCCACATGGGCATTGGGCCCGTCCACCACGACCCCAAAACAGGTAAGAGTGAGCGTGTGTGTGTGTGCGCGCGCATGTGTGTGTGTGTGCGCGCGAGCGCAAGCAAGCGCGATCATGCATGCATACGTAAGCTTACATTTGTGTTTGTTGGAGCGCCTGTATGTTTTGGCGCTCGAAAATGTGTACTTTGCGCCAAGTATGACCGCGCTTTCTGAGGGTGTGTGTGCTCACTTTCTCCCCACGGCCTTTCTATAGAAAATGCATCTTTGCACCATTTTCATTTGACACGTTCTCTCAAGGTGCGGTTTTGTGGTTCCTCTTCGCCTCAGCTCTGAGTTTTTCTGAACTCTTTTCTGTGTATATGTATATTGCCTCTGCAGTCTTGGTTCTGTCTTCATTTTGCTTCTCTTCCGTCTTGTCTCTTCACCCTCTTTGCCTCTCTCCCCTCCTCTCTATAATAGTTCAATGTCCTTTCTTCTTTTTCCCTTTCTTCTCGCTATTTCATCTCCTCCACATATAATCCTCTGCCTTTCCCTCCTCACCTTACCTCCTCTTACCTCATTTGTCCATCAAACTTCTCACCGTCACCGTTATCGTCAGTACCCTCCCTCAGGTGGTCTGATCTCTCCTCCATCTTGCCTGTGTTTCTGTAGCGATTTCTTCATGTTGCCCGTTACTGCCCATCATTTTTGTCATTGGGACCCTTGGTCTCCATCGTTTTTTCCTGTGGTCCACCAACCAACCCCCGCCCCGCCCCGCCCCGCCACACCCCCCCCCCCTACCCCCCCCCCCCCCCCCCCCCACTAGCGTGTGCATATTTGAATAGTTTCTTTAGTACAGTTCCAGTAAAACTCTTAGTCTCCATCTCATACTCACATTGCGGTGAAAAAGGTTTCTCCTCCCGTCTCGAAAAGAGCAATTCTTCCATTGTGACGTGGGGTCCTGGTTGAATACAGAGTTTCTGCTTTTACACAATGCTTTGGCAGGAAAGCAAATTTCTCCTCAACTGGAATTCTAGTAGCCTCCATGCCAAAATATCTCATAATCGTGAGTAGGTGAGGGTGAGGGGCTCCTCTCGGTCTCTGACGTAACGTGTTTGCCTTACAGTACACGTGCACTTCATGGCTGGTGTGCTGCAAAGGAATACTCTTATGTCCATCCGTAGTGTGCCACATGACACACCGCGACCAAGTCATCCACAAGTTGGTGTCTAAATCTCATCTTCGGGAATCGCCAGTTGGTTTCATAGAGGATTTATTATTGAGTATGCGTTTTTAAGTTGACTAGATACAGATACGAACTATTTTTGTCCATTTTGTAAGAAATTTGTCCGGTCCGACGTGACGAAAATATTACAAAAACAGCAGACGGAATGTCCGTCCTATGTCCAGGTCACGAATTTTTACTAGTACGAAGTACAAGCCCGCAGAAAACCGATGCCATATTAAATCTAGCGCTCTCCACGCAGAGTAGAAACAAGAACACATTCACGAGTGAAAGTGACTTCCTTTGTGGTGGCGTTGACTAAGTTCCTCGCAGGTGACGAGGGATGGGGCGTCACCGCCATCTTGTCTAAGTAACTTCCTCCTAAATGGAATTTTGCCCGTGTCTCCTTCATGTTCAGTTATCGCCATTGCTATATAAATATTGTTTTTGGATTGAAACAATCATGAACCCGTTCTCAGCCGTGATTGGTACAAAAGAAATTTATGGATAATTTGTGTGGCTGCTGATGTTCTGCAATTAGAATTGCGATTATCTCGTTTACGCTCGATTTGACATTAAAAAAAGGAAATGTTGACAGTGTCAAATTTTTCGTCTGGCCTGAGGCGGTGTGCAGATCGACACGCTGATAGCGGGAAGGAGGACTGACAGGTGAAAGTTGTCATTTTCAATTCATGTAGCCAGCATTGGCCTGTGACCATTCGTAGCTACCACTCAGTCCTACGGCTGGTAACTAGGAACTAAAAAGCATTATAAAAATAATAGATTTTGAAAAGATGCAAGGAGAAAAAATGCTTGTGGTAGACGGCATAGTACCGACGACGACGAAGGTGAGGAAGAAGGAAGACGGCGGAGAAAGGGGGGGGGGGGGGGGGGAGAGAGAGATGGGGAGAGAGAGAGGGAGAGAGAGAGAGAGAGAGAGAGAGAGAGAGAGAGAGAGAAGGGGGGGGGGGGGGGTTAGGCTTGGAAAAGAGACGGTACTCGAGTTGCTCCGCCCTGGGGACCGAGAGGCGGATGGCACGTGTAAGGCGATAGGCATCAGGTAGATTAGCTCCCTCTAGCCTCTCCCCACCCCCATCCCCTCGTTCCCTACTTCCCCCCTCCTCCTTCACCTGTCAGGTGTCACCCCGTTTGGCCCATCCCCCTAGTCCCTGGCTCACCGCAGTCCCCGCTCGACCCCCCACCTCACCTCTTTGCGACCAGCGCCCCCCACCCCCACCCCCTTCTGTGCCCTGTGCTTAGCCCCGGTCTCAACGCTGGCATGTGACATTTATCTAGTGTTTGTCCCCGGAAAAATAGGTGGTACTAAAGAATTTTCATGGGGCAGTTATGTTTCCTTTTTTTTCGTCTTGTGGCGGCACGGATGTTCATTGCGCGGCATTGTTTCTGTCCGTCTGTCGGCTCCGTGCGTTTTGAAATGTGTAATTGTTTTTTGGGCAGTGGGAAGCCTTACGTGCCTTCATGGCCGGTTGACACTTGGTCGACTGACAGCACCGGTGATGGACTTCAGGGGGTAGTGCTGCCTTTTTTGGCCCTCCCACCAGAGCTTCTTGCAGGATGGGCATGGAGTCAGAAGAGATTGTGGATGCTCATTTTGTAGGGCAGAAATGATTCATGAACTTTTTTGTATAAATGTGAACCACTCAATGAGGAAATGCATGAAGTAGTAATCACACTCACTGAGATTGGCAGAAGTAGTTGAAGTAGGTAGGAATTGGCCACCCATCCTCCCTCTTCCATGAGCTTTGTGAAGTGCACGATTTTTGCATTCAGGGGAAGTAACATTTATTGACTGAGTTTTCTTTCTTGCTTAATTAATGTACAGTTAGTGATGTCTTGCACTCATCAGAATTTTCTCCCAAGATTGAACATAGTATTCTTTTTATTTTATGAAGTTGATAGTCTTTTTGAAAAGGAGCTGTTTGATGGCAATGTAAAAATGTGTAACAGGCAAGCTTATAGTGGGGGGGAGATGAGGAACGCGCTTTGCGCACACGCATGCACGCACGCACGCACGCGCACACACACACACACACACACACACACACACACACACACACAAAGAGAGCTGTGGTTATGGTAACCTGACCTACCCTAAACCGGGTGTGAGAGTGTTTGTGTGTGCATGTGTGTGGAATTGATGGTAAACAATAAAATGCATGCTGTCACATCTTCCCTGCCCTGCAAGCAGACAGGGGGGGGGGGAGGGGGGGGGAGGGAGGAAAAGAAAGAAGTTCAAGCTGGCCTACTCACTCACACGCATGCGTGCACACCCACCACGCATGCATGCACACACACACCATGCATGCATGCACACACCACGCATGTGTGCACACACACCACGCATGCGTGCACACACACCACACATGCATGCACACACACCACACATGCATGCACACACACCTCATGTTACCTTAACCACAACTTTGGGACTGGGTTGGGGTGGTGTGAACATATTTTTATATGCAGGCTTGTACATACACATCTCCAATACAAACCTGCCCTCTGTGATGTGCATTATCTTTTACACCCCACCCCCACCTTGCTCCCCCCCTAAGTGTGTCCTCTGCTATCCCACTTACTCCATCTTTGCCTGTAACAATTTTCATATGTTTGCTATATTTGTATTACACATGCCTTGTTCAGGAGGCGCAGCGATTCAAAGCGCTGCTCAGCGCTGCATGTGATTCACTCCTGAACGGCAATTTTGGGGCGTGATTCACTCATCGCTGAGCAGCGCTGTGAATCACCTATCCGAGATGATGCAGACGATTTTGCATCATTTCAAAATGGCGTCTTCGATCCCGCACTGGCCGTCGACGCGTAAAATAACCCTCAGAAACATCATTTTGGGACTGGAACGGGCTTTATTTGCCCCAAGCGCTCTCTGTATGTGCAAGTAATGGCAAGT
Organism: Theodoxus fluviatilis; assembly: GCA_034096865.1. Taxonomy (NCBI): domain Eukaryota; kingdom Metazoa; phylum Mollusca; class Gastropoda; order Cycloneritida; family Neritidae; genus Theodoxus; species Theodoxus fluviatilis. Next base: position 64,135 of record JAWQFJ010003181.1, on the reverse strand, counting down.
AAGGATGATACAGTAGTGGATTTTATTCATGCAGAATACATGTAAACGTGCATATACGATGTCTGTGGCAAAGAAAACACTTTCTTCGCGTATATCAACACAACATGGGGCGCAGAAGATTTACCTCCCCTTTAACAAGTGAAGCGCTGCACTACATCTTAGGCGTTCAGGAGTGGCAAAGAGCGCTCAATTGCCAACATGAAGCGCTCATGCAGCACTTTGTACTATTGAACAAGCCTCATATATTCACAGTGCATTCATGAAGTTGAGGTTTTTAGTGCATGATTGATTATATGCACGCCTGAATTGTTGTTGCAGGTCTTCCACGGGCGCCAATGTACACTGCTTACGCAACCGCCCCAGGACAGTTTCCCCACCCCATCTACGGCCCTGACTTCGCCCAGTGGTGAGTACAACCTGCCTGGATTGCAGGTACAAAGCCTTGTAGGGCAGTTCTGGAAGATGCTGGGTAACTGGAGATGAGTTCAGAATGGGAGTACGTAGTCTGAAATTCACCTGCATTGTGTTTGTGTTTTCTTTCTCTTCTCTCTCAGTATGGGATACTGGGAGGGTGAGCAGCAGACCTGTTTACCCTTCCGCAATTTGCGGAAATCTTCCGATTTTGAGTCCGAGTCTCCGCTTTTACGGACGTAAAATAAAATCTTCCGCGGCCGATATTTCGCTGAAAAAAAATCGAAAGGGTGGTTGTTTGCACGACGGCCGTGCGGATAGCTTCGCTGGTTGCAATTGTCGATTTGTTTGTTCTTATCATCGGCACGACCGGCGTGCAAATAACTTCCCTTTCGCGTCACGAATGTAAGGTCGTTTCTGATTGGCTCTTTGTTTAAATTGGGCCAATGAGAATTCGCAACGCACTGAGCCGTACCGGAAATGCATCGGAGAAAGTTCTTGCAAGCTTCTCACGTGCGAAATTTTGCAAGCTTCTCACGTGCGAAATTTTGAAAGCATGTCTGGCCACAAGAGAAACCACGAAACGGACGACGAGTGCGAAGATGGCCCACCAACTTCGAAAGTCGTTGCTAAAAAGCGATACGTGCAGAAATGGAGGCCAGAGTATCAAACCTCCTTTCCATCTTTGTGCAAGTCAAAGGATTTCGGCCCCACACATGCTTTTTGTCAGGTTTGCGAAAGCCACTTCCGAATCAGTCATGGGGGAAGAAACGATTGCGATCGGCACGTTAAAACAGCAATGCACAAGGAGAGGGAAAAAACTGTGAAGGAAAGGGCCAAAGCACCGTAGATTACAGAGTTTTTCCAAGGCCCCTCCACTTCTAGTTCCACATCATCGGAGTCCAAGTTGGGGGTTATCAGAGCCGAGGCACTGATGTGCCAATTGATCGCCAACAGCAACCTGTCTCTCTCTTCTGCTGACTACCTCACCAAGCTCTTCAAGGAAATGTTTCCGGACTCAAAAATTGCTGCAAGTAAGCCATTTTGATGATGCTACCCTGAAGCAGCTCAAGAGTGCTTACTACTTGAGCCTCAACAAATGAACTGAAGCCATTCCAGTGATGTGTGTGTGTGTGTGTGTGTGTGTGAAGAGAGAGTGTGTGTGTATGTGTGAATCCTTTCTGACCAAGACAAGTGTGAAAAAAACTGGTGATTGTGCTTTGACAGTGACAAATTTTGTACCTAATTTTCGTGACTCTTTCTTCCATTCTATGGAGGCTTCAGTTAAGGAAATTGCTAGTTCATAAAACGGTGAGTGTGTTTTTCTTTTCATTTTGGTATGATAATGTGTGAACAAGAATCTTCCTCTTGAAGATCAAAACCTTCCGCATTTTTCTGGTTATTTATCAAATCTTCCGCATAAGGGTTTTTGGGGGTAAACAGGTCTGTGAGCAGGGAAATAAATATGGAGTTCTTGACTTTTTGTGAGGCTCCTGTCATTTTGGTTACCAGAGAATATATGGCTGCTAAGGGAGAAAGAGAGGGAAAACCTATAGGTAGGTCAGGGAAAGACACTCCTGCAGTAAATCTTATGTACAGAAATTGAATCTTTTAAGCCTGAGCCAGAGTTGAGCTTTATTTTTGTTATGCAGATGAGTGAAGAGCTATTGGATCATTCTGTTTCTTAACCTTTATGATCCAGGAATTTCTCATGGTGCCCAATACTTCCCGCTTTTTTTATTCACATGCGAAGCAAAAGTGAGTCTATGTACTCACCCGTGTCGTCCGTCCGGGCGTCCGGGCGTCCGTGAAAAACTTTAACGTTGGATTTTTCTCAGAGACTATTAAGTCTATCAACACCCAATTTGGCATGATGGTGTATGATGACAAGGCCTCAAAAAACATACATAGTGACTTGACCTTGCTTCAAGGTCAAGGTCGCAGGGGCCATAAATGTTGTCTAAAAAACAGCCATTTTTCACATTTTCCCAATTTTCTCTGAAGTTTTTGAGATTGGATACCTGACCTATATATGGTGTATAGGGCAAAGTAATCCCTATCTTTTGATACCAGTTTGATTGACCTTGCTTCAAGGTCAAGGTCACAGGAGCTCTTTAAAGTTGGAATGTATACATATTTTGAAGTGACCTTGACCCTGAACTATGGAAGATAACTCTTTTTTCTTTTTCCTTTTCCCTAATATCATTAGTGAAGTTTGATTAAAGTTCAGAGTGAACTCTCTTATGTCAGTTGTGAGAGAGTTTGTTAATTCTAGTTCTGATATGAGAATCTTTGATAAGAGATTAGGACTATTTGTAGGATAGATTCCTTCTTTAGGGCAGAGTGAACCTTCACTGTGAATGGGGACTACTGCCTTCTGGGGTGCATGTGTGTGTGTGTGCACGTGCGTGTGTGTGCACGTGCATGTGTGTGTGCGTGTGCATGCGTGAATAGCTCTGACTGTCTTTGTGAGCATAGCTGTGTGCCTGTATGTGTGTAGTTGACTGGTTGGCAACTCTCTCTCTCTCTCTCTCTCTCTCTCACCCTCTCTCTCTCTCTCTCTCTCTCTCTCTCTCTCTCTCTCTCTCTCTCTATCTCTTTGTGTGTGTCTCTGTCTCTTTGTCTCTCTCTCTCACACACACTCTCTCTCTCTCTCTCACACACACACACACACACACACACACACACACACACACACACACACACACACACACACACACACACACACACACCACAACAAACACCACACACACCATACATGCACACTTACATTATACCCGTACATCAAGTGACCACACCACACAACTGAGATGCTTGGTCACTAATGCAGGTGTGGGCCCCTGGCCCTGACTTTTCCTGACTACATGAGGCACCACATCGACAGGTTGATGGCATTGGTACTTGACCAGCATCGTCATGCTGCAAGGGCACTGGTCTTTGACCTGTGTTGCCTGGGAGATGACTAGCACCGAGCTAGGAATCACTGATTGCTGTAGAAGTACAAATGTTTCATGTTGGTTCTTTGCATTGACTGTGTTGTGACTTGTTTCTGCAGCTGTGTTAATTTGTGTGTTCCTGTTGCTGCACTAGCATGTGTTGTGGTTTTTTCTGTTTTCTTTTCGGTATATTACTTGAAGACTTCAGGTTTCGAAGATCACGCAGTCAAAAGAGAATGCATCACATTTTGTTGATTTTATTATCATGTGCAATGTTTTTGAAAATTTTAATTGACATGCTACCACACGACCTCTTATCGCAAGCATACAGAATGTGAGTCAAAGTTTTCTGAGAGACAATAAGTGTCTGAAACCAGAAACAGTTAATAATAACAGTAAGTAGGGGAAGGAAGTTTTCCTAGGCTTGCAGACAACAACAAAAATAAAATTTGAGAATATTTAAGCAGAGATGTTAAAGTTGTTTATCCAATATGGATATAAATGTTTAAACATATATGCTAATTTTTCATCTTCAAAAAGATACATTATGAATGGATGGAAGATTGCAGTTTTGCATGCTTACTTTAAAATATAAAAAATTTGAATAAGTTCAGTACCTGAAGATTTTGTTCTTGTGCAATTATGGTCACCATCTTTCTGCTACAGTTATTCTGTAGGAGCATATTTTGTGTTCACAATGTTTCAGTTTATGCATGTTGTTTGCATGTCATCATGAAACTTGATTTACCCGATAATTGCATGCAGAGTATATTTCTTCCCCATATTTAGAAACACATCGTGCTCCTCATATACCTCCTCCCATAAGATGTATTGTCATGCATTGTTCATGAGGTAGGTGCTGTGTAGAGTGTCTTTAGCATGCATTTGTCGCAGTGGGATAAAGCTGTCATATTGCTTGAGCTTATATAAGAATCTGTATGGACAGCTAATTTACATATTTTTAATCCGGAAGGTAGGTCTTCATGGGGCTTCCATATCTTCATCCCTTTCTGCAGTGCTCAGTGCTTGTTGTCAAGTAGAAAGTAGTGCCTGAGCCACTTGTAAGTTGGTGCCTGTTGTGCCTGTGTAAAAAGTTTTCGTCTGCATTGCCAGGCCATACAAGCACCACAGCTGTGATTAAGAGCAGTTTTTGTACACACACACACACACACACACACACACACACACACACACACACACACACACACACACACACCCAGGTATGCTTGCATGGACACCTACATGCATGTGTGCACACACACAAGCACACATGTATGCACACAAACACCTTTTAGTGATGGAGCCCAGAAGTGATGGGATCATTGACATGCCTCACTTTCACAATCTCATATCGGCACTTCTGTTTCTACAGGCATCGGCCGGCTGGCTACCCCATCTCCTCCAGTGCCTTCTCAGGATCCTATCCACCCTTATTAAACACATCGGCAAGGTTTGGGCCTCCGGGGTTGCTGGGACACCCTGGTCTGCCACACCCAGGCATCCCCCACCCAGCCATCATGCCACCCGGAGGCCCCAAACAGGAGTACCCCACACAGGGCATGGGTCAGGACAACCACAGGTACGTCTGTCTTTCACCCCGTCCCTCCATCTTGCCCCACCCCACCCTATCATGTCCGTACTAGTCTCATCTCCAGTCCTGTCCCACCTCCATCTCTAGTCCATCCCCATTTCGTCAGGCACTGTAATGTCCCAATCCTAGTTGTATTCCAACTTCCATTTCATTGATCCCAACCTGCCCCAGCCAGTCCCATCCCCATCTATTTTATCGCCATCTCTGCCCCATTCTGGGCTAGTTTGAGACAGAGCTGCTTATTTACTGCATATAGATTAGAAATAGATGTGTGTGTGTGTGTGTGTGTGTGTGTGCGTGCGTGTGTTTATGTTTGTATGTGTGCGTGTGTGTGCATGCATGTACTTGTGCGCTTGCATGCATGCATGTATGTATGTGTTGATATCATCTCTGGAGCTGTGGCATTCCGTTTAGCAAGAATTGAGTTGGCCTAGCATTAATGGAGAGAGAAGGAACTGTGTTCTGAGTTGGGATGTCCTTGACAAAATCAGTTTGGAACTTGCAGGTGAGACTGATTGAGAACTGCTTTGAAGGTGTCTGGATTTAGAATAGTTCTCAACACCTTATTGCAACCCTTTGATCATAGAATTGATTAATTTGTGTTTGGCAGGTATTAGGTTCTATAGTTTTCAAAAGTTTTCACTGGTAATCGTTCAGATGGATATTTCTTATTCTTTGTTAGCACTTGTGCCAGTTCCTGCAATGCATAACCATGTGCATTTGTCACTATGTTTGTTCTTGTGGCACTCTATGGACAACTGTGTCAGGAGAACAGTGGCTGACTGTAGCTACATGTATGAAGTCAGCCATAGTAGATCGAGTGGTAGTAAAGTGTCGGATGTGAGGGCACTACTGTAGATTATTTACTGCTGTGTGGGAACCAGAGAGAAAACTGGACTCCAGGAGGAATGTGAAGCATGTTGGTCTCTGCTAGTGAGTTGTGTTAATAATAATAATAATAATAATAATAATAATAATAAATAGCATTTATAATGCGCATTTCTTGCAAGAACTCAATGTGCAGGCATAGCCACATTTACACGCAGTTACTCGTCAGCCATATTACATAGCACAACACTCGTACGACTATCATATCAGGACTTGAAAAAAAACTAGGAGGTTACAAAAAAGCAAGATGAAACATATGTGTTTTTAACTGAGATTTAAAAATTGACATAGTTGGTGCATCACATAGGCCAGTCGGCAGGGAATTCATAGGAAGTTATGGCACCAACCTTGATGTGTTGATGCCAAAGTTCTGCAGACCTGATGCTGATACCCCACTAGCTGTGCAGGCACTATCCCATAGTTCAGTTCATGCAAGGGTGCTTGTGGCCAGCCCATCCTTTGTCACAGTATAATTCTCTGTGTTTTGAGGGTCTCAGACATTCTCCTTTTGTGCACCTCTGAGCCCAGTGCAGACATGAAGATAACAAGTGAAAGGCATTTGTAGTTGGTAGTGTGCTGCCTGCTATATGCTGTTGTTCCTTTCTCCTCTACATATTCCTTCTGCTGAAGTGGGTGGAGTCAAGCGCATGTACAGTGACTGGGAAATGTGTCAGATTGAGCATTTTAGAGCTTTTGGACCAGTGAATGAATTAATAATCTTAGTAATTGTGTGAAAGTGAAAATTGGTGCGTGCGTGCTCTTGTGCATGCGTTCTTTTAAGAAAAGTTACCATTTTCAGACCTCCAGAAAAACAAATAAGAATGCACTTTTATTTAAACTTTGCGGTGACTGATATGTCTATTTCCAGCATATATATTTCATGATGATATCTTTAATGTTTAGAATTATAGTCTTGCAAGATGACTTCATTGTAGTGAGAAAATGGGAATGGTCATGAGGCAGTGTTTCATGATGTGTTTTGTTGATGACTTTTTCACTGCATTTAACTGATGCACCTTTTGTGTTCCATTGCTCTGTGGAGCTGTCAACAGTTGTGGTCCGTTGTCAACAAAGTAGAACAAAATGGAACCAGGGACTAGCATTGTATACTAATTTTATTAGCATTAATTAAAAGGTTGATTCTGCCATGTAGAACAAAGTTTATTGTCGGTCTCTTTCATACACATCCCTGCAGTAGGAATACAGCTTCTGTTGATCAAAAATGTGACTTCTGTCACTCTTTATTGACCAAGCAGTACTGAGAAATGTTACTGTGTCTCTTGTGGCACACCAACTTTGGCAAAGAGTTTGTATTTGTTTCCTCTCTCCCCCCCCCCCCCCCCCCCCCCCGGATCTATTTTGGCCAAGTCTACGTGTATAGGTGATGATAAGTAATTTCTAGAAGGGATGAAATCCTCCTTTACGGTGGCAGAGGGTACACTTGTTGTCTCCCCTGCCTTACTGTTCACATGCTCCATAGCAGTATTATTACTACCTGTTCTTGTTTGAAATTTATTTCTTTGCTATTTTGGTTTGAGATTTGGGATGGAAAAGTGTAGATCTTTATGCCCAGTAAGGATGAGAAAAGAAAGTAGTTTACATTTTGGGAGGGAAAATATGTTGTGTTGTTTCTTATAAGGGTGTCTTTCCTGTCTCTAAGGAAGTGGAGGAGTGGAAATTGGAGAGGAAAATCAGACGAGTAGCTGGGTTAACAGAAGCTGTCTTCCTATTGCAGGGATGGTAGCCTACTCGATCCAGGCAGATCTAACTATAACCAGAACAACCCACAAACAGAGCAAGAGAAGAAAAGATCCTACGTTAAGAAACCTCTGAATGCCTTTATGTTGTTTATGAAAGAGACAAGGCCCCAAGTGTTAGCAAACTGCTCTCTAAGGGAGTCTGCCGCCATTAACCAAATCCTGGGCAGACAGGTGAGTACTCAAGCACTTTTTTTTGCTTCTTGCTCTTGCAGGGCAGGTAGTGCCAACGATCGGGAAATGCACTGTAGTAGTAACGGCATGGAGAAGCAAGAACAGGAGAAAAGAAAGCCCTACGTAAAGAAGCCTCTCAATGCATTTATGCTTTTCATGAAGGAGATGAGGGCCAAAGTGATATCAGAGTGCACACTAAAAGAATCGGCAGCAATAAACCAAATACTAGGCCGGAAGGTGAGTATTGATCTAATGTTTTGATCATGCCAGCAGTAATTAATTGTGAATCATGAGCAAATTTATTCAATAATGGAATGAAATATGTGTACTTAAAGATTAACATGAAAATGGATATTTTTTGTAAATGTCATTGAAAATGATTTGGGCTTGTAATAAACGGTATGTGTTATCGTAACATTTTGAATGGTATCTACTGTCTTTCATACATTGTTTTTTGTAATGAATGCATTGACATTTGGGAAAATCTTGTCGATGATGGATTTTGTTTGTAATACACTTGACATTTTCTTCACATCCAAGTGTTGCATATCCCCCCCCCCTCTCTCTCTCTCTCTCTCTCTCTCTCTCTCTCTCTCTCTCTCTCTCTCTCTCTCTCTCTCTCTCTCTCTCCTCTTCTCTCTCTCTCTCTCTCTCTTCTCTCTCTCTCTCTCTCTCTCTCTCTCTCTCTCTCTCTCTCTCTCTCTCTCTCTCTCTCCATCCACACCCCCACCCTGAAATCTTCATACTCATGCTTGTATGCACAAGTATGAACAGACACAGATACACCTTCACCCACAAGCCTCGTACCTGAATGTTATCCCTCGTCCCCCTCTGTGTTTGTGCCTGTTCCCTGCATGTGGTGTCTGACCTGTCCCCGTGGCTTGCAGTGGCATGCGCTGGATCGCACGGAGCAGGCGAAGTACTACGAGATGGCGCGCAAGGAGAAGGAGCTTCACTTGCAGCTGTACCCTGGCTGGAGTGCCAGGGACAACTATGCCTCGCACCAGAAGAAGAAGAAGAGGAAAAGGGAAGGCAGCACTGACGCAACAAAAGGTAACAACAGACATGACAAAATGAGAGAGAGAGAGAGAGAGAGAGAGAGAGAGAGAGAGAGAGAGAGAGAGAGAGAGAGAGAGAGAGAGACACACACACACACACACACACACACACACACACACACACACACACACACACACACAAAATGAGAGAGAGAGGGGGGGGGGGGGGTGAGGGAGGGTGTTATTGAAAGATAAGAAGTCAGCTGGCATGGATTTAGGGAGTGGATTTTTTTAAATACCAGTCATCCTTCTGGACTGGGAAATTAGGTGAGGATGCTGTTGAGCCTACACCAGTATAAGAAGACTATTGTTGATTGTGCGTCTTTGGCCATTCTCTAGGATCAGAAAGTGGAACTGCAGATAGGATGCGACACAATTTTTGACTCACATGCGAAGCAAAAGTGAGTCTATGTACTGAGCCGTGTCGTCCGTCCGTCCGGGCGTCCGTCCGTCCGTCCGTCCGTAAAAAACTTAAACGTTGGATTTTTTTCGGAGACTATTAAGTCTATCAACACCAAATGTGGCATGATGGTGTATGATGACAAGGCCTCAAAAAACATACACAGTGACTTGACCTTGCTTCAAGGTCAAGGTCACAGGAGCCATAAATGTGGTCTCAAAAACAGTCATTTTTCACATTTTCCCAATTTTCTCCCACGTTATTGAGAATGGCGACCTTAGCTACAAGTGGTATATAGGTCAAAGCAAGCCCTATCTATTGATACCATTTCGGTTGACCTTGCTTCAAGGTCAAGGTCACAGGAGCTCTTCAAAGTTGGATTGTATACATATTTTGAAGTGACCTTGACCCTGAACTATGGAAGATAACTGTTTCAAACTTAATAATTATGTGGGGCACATGTTATACTTTCATCATGAGACACATTTGTTCACATATCATCAAGGTCAAGGTCACTTTGACCCTTATGAAATGTGACCAAAATGGGGTAGTGAACCACTAAAAGTGACTATATCTCATTGTAGAAAGTGCCAATAAGCACCATTGTGCTTCCTATGTCTTGAATTAACAGCTTTGTGTTGCATGACCTTGGATGACCTTGACCTTGGGTCAAGGACACATGTATTTTGGTAGGAAAAATGTGTAAAGCATTTCTTTGTGTATGATGTCATTGGTAGGTTTAGTTGTTTGACCTTGACCTTGAAGGTCACCTGAAGGTCAAGGTCATATAAAGGTCAAGGTCAAGCATGTGAGTCGTATGGGCTTTGCCCTTCTTGTTAATTACTGTTTGGGCCTATGGAAGCTCTGGTCTTGCATTGTTGCTGGAAGTTGTGGTCAATTTTATTTATGGTGGGTAAAACTAAGTCTGTCATGTTGCAAGATTCATCCAGCCACATTTTTCATTTCCCTTTAAAGAGCAGCTCTTGATCAGATACGATTTGTTTGCCACATGTTTAACTGAAACATTTTCCTTCTGGAATTCATTGTTGTAACACCTGAAGAGATCTTTGTTAGGCTTAAGAACTCTGATCTTTTTTATGAAAAAGGGAAAATTTCATGCAAAACTACACCTTGGCATGATATAGCTAGAAAAAAATGCCATTGTAGTTTCCTGCACCTCTGTATTTATTTAGTAATCTGAAGACTTTATCAGTCTATAACTATATGAAAAAGATACTCAGCATGATGAGTGATATAGAGTTGAAGTTTTCACAAGAGGTCTCATTGGGAAATGGAGTTGAGAAGATGGGAAAGCTCAACAAAATGATGTGCCACTGTCTAGCTAGCTTGTCCCTTCTCTTTGCAGAGTGCACCATCGCCAAGAAGTGCCGAGCCAGGTTTGGGATGGAGCAACAGAACCAATGGTGCAAGCCCTGCAGGTAACTGGCCCTAGCTAGAGTCCATAGTGGCTAATGCAGAAAAGTTTCATCGTTTCAGACCAGCCCAGAGCCACTGCCACAAAGAGAAAGGAAAAAAGCATTAAAAAAAAATGACAGGAAAGGGGAGAAAGCCGCACTTAGGCTTTTGGAAGGGAAAAAAAGTTTTGTGTTTGGTCTCGTCTTGGTTTTGGGGGAAGTTAGTCTTGTAGAGGTTACTATGTGAAGTGCCCAGCTGCATAAAGGAGAGCAGAGTGATGTTGCCCAAGTACTGCGCCAAGCCTAACCCTGCCCTATCGCCCCTCCCCTCCCTTCTGACAGCCGCCCAGTCTTCTGTTGCAGATTTTCTCGCTGCCAGAGTTGCTCCCTCACACACACACCACCACCAGCTCTCCCCAACCGGCAAACCTTACCCCTAGTTGCCTCTGTGTTCAGGGGTGCTGAGATACACTAATGCGAGGTCGCTGCCATGCGATGATGCATTGTAGTCTTGAGATGAGGCATAATGCCGTGCGTGGACGGGGGAGGAAAACTGCAAGGACGCTGCTTCTCCCAGCCCAAGCCCAATCGGCATCGCCTGTCTCACTGTTTTCCCCGTCCCGCGGCAAACTTTTCTGCAATGGCCATGTTGTCTCGTTTCAGATCTCTGCATGAAAAGTGTGATCAGGCTACCGCCGATTTAGACACGAAAAAGTCCACGGACGTATAACTAGTAAGGTATTCTTGATGGCATTCTCTGAAGCATGCTCATTGGCTGTGAATGCTTCATTTGTCTTTCATCATGGGACTAGTTGTCTTAGCTTTCTGCATGCCTCGTCCTCACCACATCACCGCGGTCATGGTTGCTGCAGATGCGTGCGAAGAAGAGCAGACAGAGGGAAAGAGAGAGAGAGGAGGAAGTGGAGGAGCGGAGCGACGCTGGCACAGCTTTGGGAGGAGTTGTCTAGCTGCCTGGCTTGGCCTTGTTATGACAGACCTGGCCACTGTCCGCTTGCCTCCCGCCCCGCCCCTCTAAGCCTAGTAGCTTTGCCTTTGCTTTTCAGCTGCCGCTGCCTCGTAGTTGGGCGTCAGACTGGAGGTTTTATGCATTTTGGTATTTTCTTTTTCATTACGCTCTGAAACCTTATTGGCATTTAAAATTTTTGGTGACAAGTTTTAGTTTCCAGTTTAGCTTTGTGGCACTGGTTTCCTTTTTGAATTTTTTTTTTTTTGGTTTGCCGTTCCCGCTACCTTTCCTGTCACAAACAAGGTGTTTGCTGTTAAACGTGATGCATGTCCTGATTTTTTTTCCAGTCAAGTGGTCAATATCTTTTGTGGATGCTTTCAGTTTCCTTCCAGTGCAAGTTTTGGCTGGTCGTGACTGTGGGTTTGAAATTGTCTGTGACTAAAAAGGCTTCATGCTTTTCAGCCATGGCCTTGCATCGTGTTCATGCATTTTGTTCGTGCATCGTGTTCATGTTGCTGATACTGATTGAGCATTGAAGCAGAAGTACAGATAGGGCAGGAGCATTTCCATTGCTTCTTCACTGCATGGTGAATGCCTCTCAAGATGTACTCTATTTGCCTGCATTATTCACAGCCCAACTGACCCTTTCATCATTTGTAGGGGCAGCCCCATCTATGGTACTACTACCCTACTTAATGAAACTAGTCGACTGAATTTAATCAGCATCACATTACTGCTTGAACACTTACTTCTCATCTGCATGATTGATACTACTTGCATCCTACATCTCACGCATGGTCAGAGGCTTGTTGCAGTTGCATCTTGCAGTGGTAAGGTTGTGCCGGTTGTCTGTAGTGGTCTTGACTGTCCCAAGTGGTTTTGCATCGTGTCAGATATGCATCGTGCAGTGGCATGCTTGTACTGATGATGTTTTCATCATTAAATGAATATTCTCAACAATACATGGCCAAGCTGATTTTCACCGAGTTGTTGTTCCTGGCAAGAGAAATAATGATCTGCCATGCACATCACAAAGGAGAGGAGGAGAGCTTTAGAGGAGCTTTTTTGTGGCAGCACCAGAGCAGATTTCCATGGGTGGGTGGTCCACCTGCTGGCTTTCGCTTTCCCTTTGCTGAGGCTTGCTTCACCGCCTGTAGGCTGCTTCCGTAGTGACCCCAGCCTGGTCTCACCAGTAGACATCATCCAAGCTTTTTCTCTGCCCATGCATAACCTGGCCCTATGAAGGGCAGGCAGGCAGGCAGACATGTCCTGCAGTGATGGTACCTGTAAATGTTGATAGTAATTCTGTTTCCCAAGGCTTAGAAGCCTCCAGAAAGCCCAGTTCTATAGATTGTACTACTCATTATGGCCTCTGAATGGGTATTTTAATTGAAAGCATTTCTGTTTAGTCTTGAGCCGTGGGCCTGATACTGCAGTGGTGGTGCATTTAGTTTCTTCAAAGCTTTTCCCCCTGTGGGTTCGGGGTAAGAATTGACCCACCGCGTCTTCCTACGCGATTCGTAAGAGGTGAATAACTAGGGACACTGTGACTTGATTTGCGTTTACTCTAAACTGTTCTAGTGATTTTCCTGCTTAATGGCCTTATATAGCCTACAAAAGCTGATAGACCGTAAAAATCCATCCATCCATCCATCCATCCATCCTCAAAGCTTTATAGGAGGGAGGGAGGGGCCTATTTTCCAAGGGAGTGTGCTATGAAGAAGCTCTCTGCTTGTGCTGTTGCAGGAGGAAGAAGAAGTGCATCCGCTTCAAACACGATAATGGCAGCGGCTCTGATGATGACTGTGATGAGGACTATGGCGACAGCATGCAAACCTGGGAATCTGGACCTTCCGGCAGCATGGACAGCGACTCATGTCAGGCGGACAGCCCCCCTCTCCCCACCCCCCCACCCCCTGTGGCCGCCAGTCAGGGGGCAGAGGACACTAGAGAGGAAGCAACCACTTCCCAAACCTCCTCACAGAAAGAGGGACCTGTCAACGGGGTGGAGTCCACACCCCACCCTCCTGCACTCCCATCTGCAACCGTCTCCATAGCTCCCAAGGAGGGTGTGCCGGTCACGTGACCACAGCCCTGGGGGGGCAGTCGGTGCAGGGGCAGCAATGCTTGGGATGCAAGTGGTGGGAGGACTGACCCAGAGCATAATACCAGCTCCCCCCACCTGATTGCTGCCAGAGATGCTGTATAGGTGACTGTTGCATCTGTTTGAGCTCGGTGACTTTTCCTTTTCTTTAATCTGGCTGTCAGCAAGGGGCTCTGTCATTGCCACTCGTGCAGAGAAGCATTCTGAGAGCATTGCTGTTGATGCATGAAGACAAAGGCTGAGCTGGAAGGGAAAAGCCTGGACACTGAAGGAGTCCGCTTGGCACTGGAAACTCCAGCTGATGGAAGAGAACTTTGAGATAAGGAAGACTAAAGCCTCCTACTGCCATGACGTTGTGGAAGTTGTTGGCAGTTATTTGCCCCTCAAGTGCATGAGACAGAGAAGCTGCCTGCTTGTGGACCTGACCTGTGCCTGGCTTTGTGTTTGAGACCCTTCCTCGACTATGTTGAACACCATGTGTTCAGGACAGCACCAGCACTGCTGGTCGTGGTGGTCTGCACTGTACAGTGACTGTTGACATGAACTTAGCACCCGTGTCATGTCTGTTAGTGAAGATAAATTAAACTGTAGCTGCTTTGGACCAACTGCTGTTCAGGGATGCAAGTGGCAGGGAGTGTAAATAGGTGTTGATGGATTTCAAGCCAGTTGATTGAACTGCATCCATAAATCAAGACCGTTGCCTTCCTACTGGACTCGGCTCATACGACGATGGCTCCCCAAAGATGGCTCCTACATGATGCTCTATAAATGCTGTGTAAACAATCTGTAAAGACAGATCTGTAATTTTCAACATCTTTTCCTCCCACAAAAGCTCTCTTGTCTCTGAGATTTCACGACACAGGTTGGCCACTGCCAAGGGATTGATTGCAGTGATGGAGGAAGAGAGAGGGAAAAGGCACAAGCAGGAAGTCATTGTGCACTGCACCCCATCAGGCAGGCAGCAGAAACTCCGGACAGCTCTTCTACAGGGAAACTTGCTATGGGCGAGGAGGGCTGGTGAAAGTGGCTCCAGAAGTCTTTTCCAGAAGCGTAGTGCCAGGCTTTGACCTGCCCCTCAGTGGAGCCAAAGCTATGTGCGTCCAGTCATGGCATCATGTCGGACTTGTCCTCCAAAGCTATTTTTTTATAGACCTCTACCCTGATCAGGAATGGAGGAGGGAGCAAGTTGGACTTTGTCGCTGAGTAACCGATGCATTTCTGTTCCCAGACTTTGTGATGGTTTGGGATGAAAGACTTGTTCTCTTCCAAACCAACATTGCTGAAAGCGAGGGAAAACATTCACCTCCAAGCAGTAGAGCAGAGCTGTGTGAACTATGGTGAATCCTCATAGACACGACCAGGCGTTGCTTCTATCGTTCTGTGTACAACAGTAGTAGCAACCCATGTGAGATGTAGTCGACAGTAAGTCATGTACCAACTTGTTCCTTGATGGTGTTCATGTGTTATATATCAGAAGCAGTTGTACGCAGCAATATGGGGAGCAGAGGTTGTCTCTCAGAGGGGAGGAACTGCATTTGATTTGTGTGTACCTTGCCAATGACTTTGTCTGTCTGTCTGTCTGTCTGTCTGTCTGTCTGTCTGTCTGTCTGTCTGTCTGTCTGTCTGTCTGTGTGTCATGCACCTGTGTGGAGGCCCAAGAGCCCATGTGGAGAGGAGAGGAGAAGTGCGTCTCTTGACAGAGGCCCTTGTCTTGCAAGTCTGCATGGATTCAGCTGTTCTCAATGATCTCAGTGATTTCATACAACAACTACACACATGACTTGTACCTGGACCTCATCAACCACAGGCACCCCAGTTGTACGCCTGTCACACTCTCAAAATGATCATCAAAAACTTTTAGCAAATGCATCTGCTAATCTCTCTCAGCTGTCTCTTTTAAGCACCTTTTAAATTTCGGCAAGACCTGCTTTACATGCTCTTGCTGTCTGTACAATTTTTTGCTTTTGTGTTTTATTGAGTTCAGCAGGATTCAGCATGTCTTGTGTATGTTTTGTGTTTTAGCAGTATGAATATTTCAAAGCACATCCTGATGATATGCATGTGAGCTTTAAAACAGAAAAAAGGAAGAATTTTGTACTTTATCATTTTCTTCTGCTGTTGCAGTTGAAGCTATTTTTATGGTGAACTTGTCTCTTTTTGTTCATTGTCACTCTTTGTCTTCTTCACACCTTCTACCTGTACTGCTGCTTTATTCCTTGGGGTGTGTGTACAGTAGGTTTGTCTAATGTGATGGTGTTTTGGAAAGAACTTACTCAAACTTTTTGGAGGGGGAAAAATTGAAAAGGATAACACGATCCATTTTTCTTTCCCCTCATCAAGAAGACCGACTGCAGTGATAGTTTCTGTAGCTTTGTGTGACTTATGAGCCTTAATTGACTTTATTTCGAAGGAAAGAAGAAAAAGAAAACCCAAGTTGTTGAAAAGCTGGTCTAATACTGCCCTTTTCTGTCACCTTGGAAGTGGTGACCACTTGGTGAAAACCCTTGGCTTACTCCTAGTCTTCCCTGTACCTGACATGGTGCTTTTCTCCTTTTTGTTGGGGATGCATCCTGTCTGTCTTGTCAAATGTTCCTGGCTTCCTTCTAAGACCTCTTGATCGCTCTCCACCTGAGTCTTGCCAGAAAATCAAAGAGGAACTAACTCTCTCTCACTTTCTTTGCCTTTGCACGCCTCATTGGAGCCCAATCATCCATCTAAATCGATCAAGCCCTCATGCAGTATTGGACTGCTTATGCTTTTCTCTGCTTCCTGGCTTCAGAGTGGAAGAGCATGCAAATCTGTATTATCTTGCAGATGTCTATTAATGCTCCCTTTAAAATTTTTCTTTTTAATTTGGCACACCACACAAATTAACTGTTGATGCGTAGACATTTTAATGTTTATGCCTAATCTAGTGAAATGATGGGGGAAAGAAAAACCACCTTCCATTGAATTCAAGTCGTGGATTTTCAGACAAAGTGTTTTGAGTTTACTTTGGTGTAGAGACTTTATGAGAATGCCCACTAGTAAGTCAGTCCTAAAAGAGATGCAGGTGACTTGTGAAAAGCATTAGGGAGAAGAGTTTTTTTTCTATCTGCATACAAAGCCACCTGGATGGAAATGCACAGAACTAAAAACATCAGGGTTTACACATGCTGGATGTGCAACTTTGATGTAGATGGACAAATTCCATACTGCAGTTTCTCATAAGTGTAGGACAGTCTGTATCCTACTGAATTTGTTTTTTCATAGACATGTCCACTGCCTTTTATTTGTCCAAGCAGGTTTTTTGGTTCCACATTTTCAATCACAAATAGTATTTTAACAAGTTTCATTTCACCATCTCTTGTCAAACCTCCAAGAAGGGATAGGCAAAATTGGCAGCCATGTTCTCCTAGATAAGAGTTTAGGATTTTCCTCATAACCCACCCACCCCCTCCCCCCAAATCTTTTTACAGGGTGTCTAATTTGTTTTTACAACTTCTCAAGTTTGGAAGTGGAGAAAGATGGTTTTCTCACCCAAGCTGTGCCATACTTTGTCAGAAAATGCATTTATGTATCACAGTTGTTGTGATGAGAAATTCAAGTTGCAAACACATTAGACTTGATTTTCATGTGGCATCATGGTCATTTCCCCCACATCTGAGATACACATGTATGGTTCATGCTGAAGAGGTGACTGTGTGCTTAGAATCTGTGCGCAGATGAGTTATCAGATAGTCCTGGTCCTACTTCAGTGCAGTGCCCTGGTGTCTGCCGTGTTGGTTTTCTAGAATGGATGCAGAGAGAAAAACAAAAATGGAATAAGTCCAGTGTTATGCAAAAAAGAATTAATGAAGATATTTGCAGTCTCTTTAGCAGGTTTAAGTGAAGAAGGCTGTGGCATTTATTAGCCAGGCATTCTGATAAGACACGATTTGATATACTATTACTATTGGGGTTGCTGCAGTAATAAAAAAAACCTGGAAAAGTTGTGAAATTTGAATATTTTTCCAGGGCCTTGAAAAGTTTTGAAATTCAGGCTAAAACTGAAAAGTAATGGAACAGTTTTGAAATATCTGCATCAGTCGTAGTTTTTTTGAGCTGGCCATGCAACATCATTGAGCTGGCCATGCAACATCATTGAGCTGGCGATGCAGAGCCTGCATTCCTCTGTCCATTGCTGCCCCTAGCAGAGTGAATCAGTTGTAAATTTTCACAGATTTAGGAGAGTAAAAGTTATCAACATTTTCTAAAAGTCATGGAAAAGTTTTAAAGTTTGTTTCTTGGAAGTCTGCACGAGCCCTGCACTCTTTCTTCACATTTTGGTGAGGTAGCCAGGGTGAGTGAGGCTGGTGACAAACTTGTCGTGGCTGATCCTGTCTTGGAGCAGTTTTGAAATGGATACGTGTAGAAGGGCAAGTTTCTCAAGAGCTAGGATTCTCTCATTCAGTTGTAGCTGCCTTTAGAGTTTGTATCTGCTTCTTCCAGACATCCATCATGGCTATGAAACTGAGCTGATGCACCATACAGCTTGGTGGATTTATTGAAATATCTCATCATGTATTTAGAGAAGAAATTCGACACAAATCAACTTGATTTCCGAATTACTTATGCATGCATGCTGGTATCTTTTTTTTAAATTTGAAGACATATCACCATTCTATACTTCAACAAGGGCCAAAAAAGAGTTATGTGCAAGAGCATCTCATAGGGCGTGTGTGTGGTTCAAATGGCAGAACCAAAGACCCAACAGTTAAGTTTGATCAAAACTTTCTAGCTCTTAACATCAGGGTTGTTTACAATGTTTCATGGGTTATAGGGTTTCCAGAAAGTGGCTGGCATATGTACTGCGTGCAAGTGTGCCAGAAGAAATCACATCATTGATTGCAATCCGAGGTTAACTTTCCATTGGAGAGAGGGGGGAAAGAAGCAAACCTTTTTTGTAATGTAGCTCCAGAGCTACATTTAATTTTCAAGTAAGGGGAGTACTTATTAGAAATAATTCTTCCTTATGGAAGAGTACTAAGACTGTGGGAGACCTGATGTTTTTTACTTGTTTGTTATAGCTTTAACAATGTTAAAGTGGTCTAGGTGTGTATGGTGGAGACTTTCTCTTCATGTGTCTGGATGAGTTGGCATGAATGCTTCCGTGCTTGACTGGGAGAGAGACAGTGCATGGGTTTTGTCTTTGTACTACATCCATACCTCTTGTGGAGACAGAAGGCCTGCTGCAGGGGTGTGCATCTGTCCCTGTGGGTCCTTCCCTGTCCGTCGTATTAGGCCAAACTAACCAAATGTTCATAGTCGTGAATCGTGTTGCTCTGACTTTGTATGATAGATGTATAGAGGATGCATGTCTACGGTCATCATTGTGTACGATTCAGTCTGACATCACCATCAAAATTCCACACCTCGCCCGAGGGTTGGAGCTGCTGTTTACAAGTTGTTGGCTCTGTTTTGATGCTTTAATTCAGACGCTTGGTGCCAAGCTTCAGTGTCTCTCCTCGATTGCATTCTGTTTTGTTTTCTCTCTCTCTCTCTCTCCTTCTTATCCTGTGTGTATATTTGACAGCCTTTAACTGTTTTTATTGCATTTATGACCTTCGAGTCGGTTCTCTTTCTCAGTGCATGCCCTCACAAATTTATATTTGTGTGCTTTCTCTGTAGATTAATGACCAGCCAAACAAAGATCTCTGCATGCAAGAGTTTGGCAAGAAACAAATTTTACTATTTCTTTATTCTATTCTTGCTTACTCCAAGCCCCTCCCAGAGAAAACCTTTAGTATTATAAAGATGTCACCTGATGTAGACTATTTGACCTCTTTCAACTATTTGATATACTTTTCCTCTCTGAGGTTTGTACAATTTGTTTTTGATTGACCAGAATATTTGAAAGGTCAGTCAGTAATTTTCTCGAATGAAACTCAGATTTTGGGGTTTCTTCTCTTAATGTGGACATGGTTAGTTCATGTCAAAAGTAGTGCTGTGTATGATGTTGAATCATGATCATACTTTCACCAACTGCTCTAGTTGACTGTGGACTGCTGACTGCAGGTCCAAGCAGTCGGGATTTTCAAACAAAGATAATCTGTGAGAAGGCAGATCTGTTTGTAAGCATTTCTAGCAACTTTTCAATGGTTTTTAAATAAGTTTTTTTTAAACTTTATGTTTGATTATCATATCTTTTCTAATGTTTCTAAGGGATATGGTCAAGCTCCTGGCTTCATTGTAGATGCATGGTAGTCTCACCAGTGAATCGAGGACCTGTCGTCCTGCTTGGATCTTCGGTTGTCCTCCCCAGACTTGGCACATCAAGATCTTGTTAAAAACGGGTACTTCTTTCAGTTGGGCTTGTACAGCAGTGGCTCATTTGCGTTCACTCATATCCATCAGAGTCGTTATTTTGACATGAACTGTGTATTTATGTTATTGCATCATTTCTGTAATAAACATGAAGTCAAAATTACTGAACTCATCGCACAGACTTGTCATTGATTTCACTTTGATTTTCAATCAAAAGCTTTGGGAATGGTGCGAGGAATGGATGGGATGGAGTTTCAGGATCTGGGGCGGGGATCGAGCCTGCGACTTCCTGGTTGACGTGGGTTTGCTCTTGGCTCCGAATTGGATGGATTGTTATGGCCGATCAGTCTTGTAGGCAATGTAAGGCCTTTTATCGAGAAAATCTTTTGGAGTTGGTTCAAGAACAAATAAGTCATGATGTCCCAAATTTTCGCCTCTTACCAATAGCGTAGGGAGATGCGGTGGGTCAATTCTCACCCCCAACCCACAGGGGGCTCTTATCAGTGACCCACATGGGCCCGTCCTTATTGCATCTTCATTGCAAATGAAGACGTCACCTCTTCTGGTTTCAGGTGCTCCAAATCTGCAGATGCTAGAGAATGCCTCTGTGGAGGTGGATGTGAAAGCCAAAGAGGGATATTGAAGAGAAGGTGTTAACAAGAGCAAAGAAACTGCTAACTTCCAGCGTCAGACCTTCCTTAAACTGTTAAAGATTCCACAAATTCCAAGCTGAAAATACTTGCATGGCACACACTTCGGTTTTCCTTGCTAGCATGCTCTAGTCAAAGGGAAAGATGTTCTGCTGCACTTGCAAGCCTCGATGCACGGTACAAACCAAATTGCAGTTTTAACGAAGCATTTGATTGGCTGATTGGCCGTACCGTCGATAGAGCCTGTCTGTGTTAATTGGTATCGGTTGCTACTCTTTCGTTTTCGATTTGAGTGGGGGAAAATTTCTTAGGCACACATTTCAACTTATAGATTTATACTCGTCAAATTTGCACGTGCCTCTGGATGTTATATAACGAGTCTTCACAAAAGCGATCAAACAGTGCAACAATTAGAGACGAACTACCCGAATTATAAAGCCAAATAATGATAGTAATAATACGCGCCTCACAAGTGAATAGTAATATAGAAACTACACAATCTTAGATACACGCACGTACACATACATGTGCGCGCACATACACACGTACCACCACCTCCACACACATACATGTGCGCGCACATACACACGTACCACCACCTCCACACACATACATGCGCACTTGTCAGCTTACACAGCCCCCACGCTCGGCACTACATACCCATTGGAGCGAGTTGCATACACTAGAAACTTTGGAAGGTCTTGCGATAAATAGGCCGGTGTCAACATAACGATGTCAACATGATGAAAGCAGATGTCAAGTTAGTCAAATGTTTGACACATGTTAACACAGGCCTATTACTTGCCAAACAATTTGGCTAAGCAACGCGCCTCTGTGAACTCGACCAGACATTCTTCCAATGTCTTAGACTCGACAGATTCAGAACTTCGCTACCATGACGTTTAGGGACACTACGGAGAAACAGAGGTTTTCATATTCGTAAGGAAGGCTTTTTCATTCTCATTAGTATTGACTTTTACATTTATATTGATCTGCAATTTCAGAGAGATTTGCCTGGACAGGGTAGTGAAGTCTGAAAGTGTCTACTTAGACTGGCTAACCAATTAACCTCTTGCAGTACCGCTCATCGCACACATTGACAGCCAATCGGGGCGCATGTTTCCACGTGACAGCAGCTTTCTTAGACAAGTGGACTCCTGTTGAGAAAAAAAATGCTTTCTCTTCAGGGAGAAAAACACCGCTATGGTCAAAAGTGAGCAGTGTGTGTGTGTAGGTCGGACCTTCAACGATCGTCGGAGGAAACCGTTTATGACTGCAGTTTTCAACAGTTTTCAGTACCTCAGCAGAACTGTCTCAGATTCGACTGTGGGCGAAGTGATGCGAGAGCTGTATTTTTTGCTGCCGAAGTAAAAAATTTCTTCCTGCTGCTGCTGACATGCAAACTCTTTTTACCTCTGACTCGTCTGACTCGAAGGCTTTAAGGTCAGACACCTACCACACTGAAATAACACATGAGTTCTTAAGCAGTTGAAAACATCGACACAAGCATGCATGCATGGACACGCTTTACTGATCCACGTCTCGTTCTAACCCATTTCAAAAGCCCCCTTCATCGTGATGCTCCCCCTGTGAGTTCGGGGTAAGAATTGACCTGTTGCTGCCGCAAATTATGGCAGCTCTAGTGTACCATACTTTCTTGCTCCTCTGGCGGGTGACCTCCCTTTAGTCACTCTTGCGCGTTTGGCGCGCATGTCGAGTTTCGCCGTTTGCTGCTCACATCGCCTTGGGACCTTGGACTTGACAGCATCGACGGCTGGCGGTTGACCAGTGTTTTTTTTAGCGATTCGTCTTCGCTGACCTTTCTCGACAACCCAGGACGAGTTTTTACGTCATTCAGCATACTACAATAAAGAGAAGAAATTCATGCCCGTTTTTCACGTCATTTACTGGGGCTGAAATGGTCGTTGTCACCAACATTTCCGGACTCTGTACCCGAGGTACTCTGTCCGATGGGACAGAGTACCTCAGTTTGAAATCTCGGCATTTGAACGAGAACGAGACCGCACCCGCCACTCCGCCTGACTGACTTCACACGCCCGGGGAGTTATGCTAAGATCCGGCCGCTTTAATGTATCTGCGTGCGTTTTGTGACAAACGTCTTGATCGGCGGTACTGTACTCCATGCACCTTAACGGTCCGCGTGGTTCGGGTGTAATCTTAAGCTAAACGACGTTTATTGGCGCTGCTGAAATGGTCGAAGTCGGAAACATTCGGATCGGACAGAGTACCTCGGGCACAGTGTCCGGAAATGTTGGTGACAACGACCATTTCAGCTTTACTGGGAGGCAGCGACATGACCTACCACATCTCCCTACGCGATTCGTGAGAGATGAATAACTAGGGACACCGTGACTTGATTTGCGTTTACTTTGAAATATTCTAGTGATTTTCGTGCATAATGGCCTTACATAGCCTACAAATGCTGATAGGCCGTAAACACTATCCATCCATCCATCCATCCATTCCTACGCGATTCGCAACAGGCGAATAACTAGGGACATCGTGACTTGACTTGTGCTTACTTTGAACTATTCGAGTGATTTTCATGCCTTACATAGCCCACAAAGGCTTATAGGCCGTAAAACTCCATCCACCTCTTCACCCAACCTGAGGATAAAATCGCATGGGTACATATGGATACCTGTAAGGGAAGTGGTGGAAAACGTGAAAAACTCTCGCGTTCATTTGCAGTTTTGTTCATGCTCCCTCAGAGAGCTGAGTGGTGTTTGAATGTTCAAAGAAACTTTCCCCGATGATCATTGAGTTCAAGTCTGAGGTACGGGCACTTATTACTAGATGGTAATTTGCAATATAGCACAGGCATTCTCCCAACACTCATTTTTTGAAATATGGATGATGACCAGTGGCGTGATCTTGTAATAAAGCATTATGATTGTGCCTTCACTACAGAAACTGACACAACAAAATGAAAATTTCCTCAGAATGCACGGGAGGGATGAATGAAGTAATATGTGACAGCTATGAACTCTCTTTTCAAGCTGAGGGAAAAGCATCGCACAAGTTACTCAGAGCAAAAACTGCGTTTCGTCTGTGCTAGAAGAAGCACTCAGAAAAGGCAATTTTCATTCAACTCGGAATAATACAACAAAACCATGCAATTTTTAAAATCTCTAACAATTTAGAAATTAACGATAAAGTCAAAACTGTGTCATAACAATTAACACCATTTTTTTTCCCACTGCAAACTCAACTCAGAGCGCAGTATTTTTTGGACCGACACCACTGTGATTGACTGGGTCAAGGCAGTATTTCATCGGTGCTGTCATCTGCCTGTCCAATCAGCATTCAAACTGTTTTGTTTTTATTTTTTCGTGAAAAGGCATTTGAATTTGAAGGAACCTCATCGCATCCATTGTCTAGAGCAAGAATGTTTGACCTCTCCTCCCTTTGTTCCCCAACCTCCAAATTCTGTCACTTGTTTTGGCATGTCACGCAAGCCAACGCTGGCCGTATGCCCGTGTGTCACGAAACTGCAGAAACCACGCGAAAGCCACGTTGCTTGTTGGATGAAGCGACAAGGTAGTGCCATCCTTGCTGAATACTTAGTCATTTGCTGTCTGCCGTAGTAGTAGTAGTAGTAGTAGTAGTAGTAGTAGTAGTAAATAGTAGTAGTAGTAGTAGTAGTAGTAGCAGCAGAAGTAGTAGTAGTAGTAGTTGTGGTAGTAGTAGTGGCAGTAGTAGAAGTAGTAGTAGTAGCAGAAGTAGTGGTAGTGGTGGTGGTGGTGGTGGTGGTGGTGGTAGTAGTAAGTAGTAGTAGTAAATAGTATTAGTAGTAGTAGTAGCAGCAGGAGTAGTAGTAGTAGTAGTAGTTGTGGTAGTAGTAGTGGCAGTAGTAGAAGTAGTAGTAGTAGTAGCAGAAGTAGTGGTAGTGGTGGTGGTGGTGGTGGTAGTAGTAGCAGTAGTAGTAGTTGTAGTGGTAGTAGTAGTAGTAGTGATAGTAGTAGTAGTAGTAGTAGTAAATAGTAGTAGTAGTAGTAGTAGTAGTAGTAGTAGCAGCAGAAGTACTAGTAGTAGTAGTAGTTGTGGTAGTAGTAGTGGCAGTAGTAGAAGTAGTAGTAGTAGCAGAAGTGGTGGTGGTGGTGATGGTGGTGGTAGTAGTAGTAGTAGTAAATAGTAGTAGTAGTAGTAGTAGCAGCAGTAGTAGTAGTAGTAGTTGTGGTAGTAGTAGTGGCAGTAGTAGAAGTAGAAGTAGTAGTAGTAGTAGCAGAAGTAGTGGTAGTGGTGGTGGTGGTGGTGGTGGTGGTGGTGGTGGTAGTAGTAGTAGTAGTAGTAGTAGTAGTAGTAGTAGTAGTAGTAGCAGTAGTAGTGGTAGTAGTAGTAGTAAATAGTAGTAGTAGCAGCAGGAGTAGTAGTGGTAGTAGTAATGGTAGTAGTAGTGGCAGTAGTAGAAGTAGAAGTAGTAGTAGTAACAGAAGTAGTGGTAGTGGTGGTGGTGGTGGTGGTGGTAGTAGTAGTAGTAGTAGTAGTAGTAATAGTCCTAGTAGTGGTAGTAGAAGTAGTAGTAGTAGTAGCAGAAGTAGTGGTAGTGGTGGTGGTGGTAGTAGTAGTAGTAGTATTAGTAGTAGTCCTAGTAGTGGTAGTAGTAGAAGTAGAAGTAGTGGTGGTAGTAGAAGTAGTGGTAGTAGTCCTAGAAGTGGTAGTAGTAGAAGTAGTAGTAGTGGTGGTAGTAGAAGTAGAAGTAGTAGTAGTGGTGGTAGTAGAAGTAGTAGCAGTAGTAGTGGTAATAGTACTGAAGCCATGCGTAATTCATTCCATAGAGTTTGAGGACCCTGTGCAGTAAATACAAAGGGTCCCCGAAGGTCTTCAAAGGGGCACGATCAATAAATAGTATTGTAGCACTGAAATTAGGTATCAATTTGGTGATTGTGTGCCTACGCGACATGCACACCCACGGAGCACGATGCGTAATTTTCCAGGTCAGTGCGTCAGGAACGCATAACTGCGGGTAATGTGAAACACTGCATGCCCTTGGCTAAGCCAAAGACACTTGGCTAAGCGGAGTGCCTTTCTATGCCATGAGATGAAGAGATCGTTTTGTCAGAAGATTCGATGAGTGAAGGCTCGGCATTGTCGTTTTTATTTTTTACCCTCCACCACAGACCAGTTTTAACTCGATTTGTTGGCGTTTGAAGATGCAAGTGGGTGTTTTTTTTCTTCCCTCTTTTAATTAAAAAACTTCAACCCAAGTAAACGGGTAAAAGACAAGAATGGAAGAATCATCACAAGTGACGAGGCACAGAGAAGACGGTGGGTGGAACATTTTTGGGAAATCCTCAAACCTCCACCACCAGAAACAGTTCCCGAAATACCACCAGCAGAGGAGCCCCTCAGTATCATCACCAGTCCACCAACCAAGGCTGAGATCATCAAAACCATCAAGACCTTGAAGTACGGCAAGGCAGCAGGCCCTGACGGCATCCCCCCAGAAGCTCTCAAGGCAGATGCAGCAGCAGCAGAGATGCTACACCCTCTCCTAGCGAAGATATGGGAGCAGGAGCAAGTGCCGGCCGACTGGACGCTTGGGTACATGGTAAAGCTTCCCAAGAAAGGTGACCTTTCCCAGTGCGCCAACTGGCGAGGTATCATGCTGCTGTCCATCCCCAGCAAGGTGCTTACCAGGATCATCCTAGAGAGACTGAGGGAGGCATTAGACGGGAGGCTTAGAGCAGAGCAGGCAGGGTTTAGGCAAGATCGATCATGTACAGACCATATCGCTACTCTGCGCATCATCATTGAGCAATCCATCGAATGGCAGCCTCCGCTGTACACAACTTTTGTGGACTTTGAAAAAGCATTCGACAGAGTCGACAATGAAACCATCTGGAAGCTGATGCAGGGCTATGGAATCCCGCAAAAGCTCATATGCATCATCCAGCAGCTTTATGAGGACTCATCTTGCCAGATTATTCACAACGGGAAGCTGACTGACCCCTTCGCAGTGAAGACAGAAGTGAGACAGGGTTGTATGCTCTCGCCGACAATTTTTCTGATCGTCATAGAACCACAGAGGGCAGCAGCACTGGCATCCAGTGGACCTTCACCAAACACCTAGAGGACCTGGATTTTGCGGACGATATCGGCCTCCTGTCCCACAAACAGCAGCATGCACAGTCCAAGCAAACCCGACTAGCGGAGAAGACAGGAAAGATCGACCTGAAAATCAACACCAAGAAAACAAAGGTGATGCGTATGAACAACCGACTACATCAGCCACTACAGCTACAGGGAGAAGACCTAGTGGAAACTGACCACTTTGTCTACTTAGGAAGCGTGGTCAACATTGATGGCGGCGCAGACGACGACGTTAAGAGCAGGATTAACAAAGCAAGGGTAGCGTTCAACACCCTGCGTCCCATCTGGAACTCCAAGACCTTATCCCAGCGCAGCAAAGTTCGCATCTTCAACACTAGTGTGAAAGCAGTCCTCTCTATGGGTCCGAAACATGGCGGGTAACCAACACCATCACCAACAAGGTACAGACTTTTGCCAACAAGTGCTTGCGCCACATCCTCAACATCAGGTACGGCCTGAGAAGATATCCAACACAAACCTATGGAAGAAAACCAACCAGAACCCCATCAGTCAGGACACCAAGAAAAGGTAATGGGGGTGGATAGGTCACACACTGCGCAAACCAGCCGACAACGTCACGAGGCAAGCATTTGACTGGAAGCCATAGGGAAAAAGAAAAGTGGGACGGCTCTAACAGTCGTGGAGAAGGTTGTCGAGAGCGAAGTGAAGGACGCCGGAATGACGTGGACTCAGCTGAGGAGAACAGCCCAGAACAGAGTGCGTTGGCCAGGTGTTGTTGCGGCCCTATGCTCCGGAATAAGTCAAGTAAGTCAAGTTTAATTTGTCATCTTTTCGGATTATTTTCATATAAGTATGAACACTGCAGCATCAATATTGTAGAAATTATGTAGTTAAAGAAGGGTGACGTGCTATACTCACAATTTTCAGAAAACGGCATCTGAAGTACACACACACACACACACGTA
Source organism: Theodoxus fluviatilis (assembly GCA_034096865.1). Classification (NCBI taxonomy): domain Eukaryota; kingdom Metazoa; phylum Mollusca; class Gastropoda; order Cycloneritida; family Neritidae; genus Theodoxus; species Theodoxus fluviatilis. The sequence goes on along the minus strand of JAWQFJ010003181.1, from coordinate 36,459 downwards.
CACACACACACACGTACACACACACACACACACACACACACACACACACACACATACACACACACACGTACACACATACACACACACAATGACTACATGGCTGAGGCAAAGAAAGAAAACGTTTAGTTTCATGCATTTATAGACGTGTTTTTCACAATTATTCAACAGCATAAAAATAATGTGTTCCTGTCGTGTATTTCTGTGAAAACAAGAGTATGACCCATACTGACCGCCGCCCCGTATTAATGTGACCGTTTTTTTAGAAAACAAGGCTAAACAACAAACAATGACAGAATGTTATTTATTTGTTCGTGCATATTCCAGGAGAAAACATCATGATCAAAGAAGAAATCTCTTATAATTTACAGTGACGTAAATATCAGGAAAACGTATCCGTTATGTTTTCTTGAAAACTGTTGTTCGCACTTTAGTGTTGTTTGTTAGCGCCAATTAGCGCCAACTCGCTCTGCGCAATCGTTTCGAGCTGGAAGACATTTGCATTCAGCATGGCTGAGACTAGTGGATATAGTATATCTCTGTGTTCAGAATGAGACATTTGTTGACAGGTGAGTGTAGAGATTCGAACCCAGACAACACGTGGACCTTCGTAGCTTACCTGTGCACTTTTCGATCGGTTTGTCAAGATTCGAACGTGACTTACAAAGGCATTTTGAGATAACTTGATTAGTAAAATTTGAATACAGGTGGCTAAGAATTTTCCCCCTCGAATTCACTGCGAATTAATACCAATTGATTTCCATACAAAAATCAGGTTCTATCACAGAAAGGCGATGCGGCCGATTATCCAATCAAATACTTCCTACTAAACTGCTTTGAAAGTCTTGCTAAAATTCCTCTTGGAGGTGGAGAAGGGATTTTGTGACCGGTTTCTCTGTAGGCGTGACTGGGCTGTAGATCTTCCTTGGCGAATTCGATCACAGATAAACTGTGCTGGATGACTAGACCCGCTCCTCCCTGAAGTTTGTTTACAAATCAAGTCTTATAGTGACCTGGCGTAGTCCCAATATAGCCTCCCGTAGCCTCTTTGGCTCATTGGGGCCGCCTCTGGCTGAACTACAGGAGTAAGCCTTGTAGCGGCCAAAACAGTAACCTGGCCAAAACAGTAACCGGAAGTCATCGCAGAGTTATCTGCGAGGGACGTGCTGAGAATTCCACTCTAAAAAGAGACGGCACCCGCCACTCCGCCTGACTGACTTGGCACGCCCGGAGAGTTATGCTAAGATCCGGTCGCGTAAATATATCTGCGTTTTGTGACAAACGTCTTTCTCGGCGGTACTGTACTCCATGCACCTTAACGGTGCGCATTATTCGGGTGTAATCTTAAGCTAAACGACGTTTATTGGCGCTGCTGAAATGGTCGAAGTCGGAAACAATCGGAACGTCGTTTAGCTTAAGATTACACCCGAATCACGCGCACCGTTAAGGTGCATGGAGTACAGTACCGCCGAGCAAGACGTTTGTCACAAAACGCAGATATATTTAGGCCTACGCGGCCGGATCTTAGCATAACTCCCCGGGCGTGCCAAGTCAGTCAACGGTCGCGTTTTATAAAACCAGACTACAAACAGACTACAGGGAGGTGACTCCCATATTATTTCCGGCAGGGGAGACGGCTTTACACGGGGAAAAACTTTTTTGAACGCTACATCATGTGTTAAACTACACAAATGCACCAAAACCTCGTAAAGCAACTAATGCGTCGTTTGTCGGAATATATTCCATGCGAAGAACAGGTGCAGGAGCGGTAAATTGCATAAAGCACGTCCCTCGCAGATAACTCTGCGATGACTTCCGGTTACTGTTTTGGCCAGGTTACTGTTTTGGCCGCTGCAAGCCTCGAGAGGTCAACAGCCAGCGGTTCTCGTGGATGAGAGGGGTCCGGCCGGATGTTGTATTCTCACTGATTAGTCCACTAAATTTAGCACGTCTGCCGACCACTCACTTATCTCCCACAGAAATAAACAAGCTGTATAGTAGGTTCGTCACGTCTTACTTGAGACTGCTGAAGCACCAATAAAAATGCACGGGAGTATGTATGCAAAAATTCCAACTTATCCAAATCGATCCATTGATTTTGCTCATTAATACTTCTTGAAGTGATTATGTTTGATAAAATACCCACTTTGTGCGACACGTGTTGTAGCACTCAGAAGTTTCATGAATTTCAGACCAAACAGCGTGCAATTCTTCTACAAAACCTGAACATGTCAAGCAAATTAAAGATTTTCCAGACTGTGTCGCAAGATCGGATTGGAAATTGCCTCATGATATAAATAAAAGTGTCCGCCTTGTTTATGAAATGGTTTTGATCGTGTAGTTGCTATTTTGTTTAACCGTGCTGGCGCAATGTGCGGAATTTATTCTATGATCTATTCGAGAAAATTGACGTCTTGATCCTGACTACACATGTATGGAAAATAATTTTTGTGGTATTACGTTATATGATGTGTGAAGTGAGAAAGGAAAGATTAAGATAAAGATATTATTTTGTGGGTTTGTAAAAATAGGCTTATCTTCATGGAAGGATCTTCTGACTCTCAAGCCTTCCACATAAGATGCAATGTGAGGTGGAAAAACAATCTTACATAATTTCTGAATAAACAAAAATACGACTCGGCCATCAAGGCAGTAAAACGAACAGCGTAGAATGTTCTTGGCACTGACGGAAACCCAATAAACTTCTTTCTCCATCGGGTCGCCCAGATCGAGGGGTTATTTGCCGCTCCATAACGGTAGCTCAGTTACAAGATAACAATGGAGCTCATCTTCGTTGTGCCAACTAGGAGAAGATGCTTTGAAAACAAGTGAGCTTTTTTCCTTTCGCCTCTGCTCGGCTCTGATCACGACTAATGCGGCGGATCGACGCCAGAATGGAACGGAACACAAAAACCCAGATGGCCACCTTAGAAGAGCGCTGTTTTTCCGTGTCTTTTCTCGTTCCAGTAATGACTTCTCTGATCAAATGGGGCCATTGGAAATATCATCTGGCAGGCATAAACTCCCCTCATCAACAGTGTTGGCATCTCCTGCTTCATTTCAGGCCGGACCTTTGTTGTGGCTGGGCCCAATTTAAAACGCAGGTATTTTCCAGGTACAATATGGCACGGGCTCAAAGGTGCGCTTCGTTTCATGTTCTGTGGTGTCATTACGGGTTTGATGAGTCAAATTAGAGATCAAAACGTCACTTCAGTCCGATAGCCCTGGCAAAAGCAAATCAGGCCGGGACGGCGCTTTCATCATGCGCTGCGCCCGCCTTGACAAGAACTATTTTCGCGGGAATGGCCCATGGCTGGCTACTCGCATCGGAAACATATTTTGTCGTCTCCTCATTTGTGTCAAGCGAGAAGGGACTGTGCACTTACCTCCACGAGCTTCATTATCCTGACTGCGCATGCCTGTCGCTTCTGACGTAGCGCCCTGCACCGCCACCGCTCTCCGTCTCCCCTCAGGACGATGTCGGCGTCCATTTGTCTCCTTTCATCTCCTTGGTCTGCGAGTATGAACAACATTGTGTGCGCTTTCTTCATTGGATCGGATTGGAAAGGATAATACACAGCACCGGTTCTTTACAGGACACTGTACCAGCAATTACCGTTTTGTTACCAGGGTACTGCAAATGAGATATCAGAAACTCAAACACACCTACTTCCAGGTTCCATCGCACCTGTCTCTCTCCCCCCCCCCCCTCCGCCCTACCCTCCACCCCCCCACCCCCACCTCCCCCACGCACACCACCCCTCCGCCCTGCTCACCCCTTTTCCCCTTTCCCCATCTTCTAAAGACGTAGGTACTTATGTAGAGACACAGCAAGCAAACGAGCAAGCAACCCAACCCAAACCAACCCACTCCAAACCAAACCAACTCAACCCAAACCAACCCACTCCAAACCAAACCAAACCAACCCAACCCAACCCAACCCAAACCAATCCACTCCAAACCAAACCAACCGAACCGAACCGAACCCAACCCAACCCAAACCAATCCACTCCAAACCAAACCAACCGAACCGAACCGAACCGAACCAAACCAAACCAAACCAAACCAAACCAAACCAAACCAAACCAGTCTTTCTGTACATCGCTTTCGGTTTGGAAATACTTTTTGCTGGAGGCACTACAGTTGTGTCAGTCAAGACCTATGCAAGACAGCTGCTTGGACCATGTCATGGCTGCATGTGACAACGCAGTCGATGACGAGTGGTGAGGGACTGCGCGGTACTTCCACCCTCTCCTCCTTTGCTCTGTGCTGGTGGTGCTTGATCCAGGAAGTGGTGAGGGTAGTTTTACAGAGTTTGCGTACTTTAATTTAATGCTGTGTCCATGAGTCGTGACGGTCAGTGGTAGACCTTCCACACAGAATCGGACATAAGTCGGCTGCTGTAGGAAACTTCCATTCCTCGGCTGCATGCAGCAGCCATTTCCATTTAGCTTTCGAGACCTGCTCCAATAGCCTGGACATGGACGGCGCCAAGCAGCTTGTGTGGCTGTGTCCCGATATTCGGAAGCAAGCCACGTTGCCATTGTTTGATCTTTGGTTGGCGATGGTCTCCCATCCCAGCACAGCTGCAGCGTTTCCAGTCCCCTCGACTACCGACACAAGGGAGTTAACTCTATATAGTCGTAAAGGCAGTAGCGCAGCTTTGGTTAAAAGGAATATATGAATGTTCATGTGAAAAGGAGGCTTACGTCCTAATCAGTGACTTCGAGTAATCAACCAAAATCGGGGGGATGGGATGGGGAAGAAAGATAAAATTAAGCATTTTGATTTTATTTTCCCTGAAAGTTTGGTATGATTTTTGTTAAATTTATCAACTGTAATGTGAATATTAAAAGAATGCACCGATGGACAACCATAGTGTGGCCAACAAAGGCAAATTACTCAGAATTAAGCTAGAAAAATGATAAATATTCTAAAGTTTGTTACACAAAAAATTTAATTAGACATCCTACTCATTTTTTTCTGGATGATATTGCGTGTTTTTATTCGTATGATGATGATGCAAAACAGGTGGAAAAAAATAATTTAGAAATTTAACTTTCTTCTCACTTGGACCAAAGATTATATAGTTACATAATATGAATAGTCTTTGCTTGGACGTGCACATAAACTTAATCTGCAGCGTTCCCTTTGTCAGACAATGGCAGTATACATGCACAAAGGTTGTATGCGCCACAGGCCTGAGATTCAGGGGATCACCTCTTTGCTTGGTTAGCTCTGTCTCGCCATTTTCATGCTTGCTTTTTTCTAGTTGTAGTGGACGAAAAATTTGCGGATCAGGCGATATTCTACTATTGACATAAGAAATGGAGTTGGAAATTCATTAATAATTTCTGGACTGCATTAATGAAAAACCCCACGTATCAACAACATTCACTTGCTTTGGGCAAAGGCTGTGTAGCGAACAAAAGTTACCCCCGACCAAAAGTTACCCCGGAAGTCATCGCAGAGTTATCTGCGAAGGACGTGCTGAAAATTCCACTCTAAAAAGAGACGGCACCCGCCACTCCGCCTGACTGACTTCGCACGCCCGGGGAGTTATGCTAAGATCTGGCCGCGTTAATATATCTGCGTTTTGTGACAAACGTCTTGCTCGGCGGTACTGTGGTGGGGTGCATATGAACCTACTATGTTAGGTGGTAACTACGACGTAGTTGTCTACTTCGTTGTTCACAACTTTGAGTTGTTCCCAACTACGACAGTAAGGTGTGCATGAGACGCTACTTGATGAAATGTAGTGTAACCAGTGTGAGCAAAGTGCATTATATTAACGACTATTTCCCCTACCAATAAAGTATTTCGTTCGTTCATAAACCCACTGGATACCATGGTAATTGTCCGAGTCAGCTGCCCCAATATTTTATTTTAAAAATCACTGGCGCATAAACCACGAAATAAATGTAAAATGCATGTATGTCTGTGTGTTTTTAGAATGAATGTTGTTGTTGTTGTTGCTGCGTACTTGGGCTAAATACTCCCAGGATCACCCAAGTGGGTGAGATGATTGCGTGTGTGAATGTTTTTGAACACCCCGCCATATAGGCAGCCACAATCCGTCTTCAGGGGATTTGATCTCTGTCTCCAGAGAATGCCAGTTGTTATGTTAGGAGCTTATCACGGCTGAAGATAATCCCCACATAACAGTACAACATAACATTTTGCTGTAGCCTTGGTTTTTGGCTGGAGTCAACAAATAACAACAGCCTTTGCCCAAGGCAAAGTCTGGTGCTTGACTCAGCAGATCTAGCAGGCAGTCTTCCAAAAATGTTATTCCATTGGAGTCTGTCGCATAGGGTGAGTCATAGTAAGGAGAACCTTGTGGAGGAACATACGTGCTTACAAGAAGAGTGTCGTTTTCCATCTCCATGAGTTCTCTGCTTATCAGTACTGCCACAATATTATCGTAGTTACAACTTATGTTCAGTATGAACTGTCTCAGCGACCTACGCACAAGGCAAATGCCACCTCCTGAATTTTGCCCATGTCCAGACAGTCTTCTACTTCTAGCCGGTGCAATGTATGTGTCAAAATCTTCAAATCCTTCTGTATCCATAGTTATCACAAAAGTTTCAGACATACAGATTATATTATATGGACATAGTGACGTGATGAAGTCAGATTCATACACTTTTTGAAACAATCCTTCAATATTCCAAGCAAGAATTTTTATGCTACCTTGAACTGTTTTATGTGATTTAGGGTGCCTCGGGCCTTGGCCATCTTCCTATCTCTTACCCCTGCGCCCGGCTCGTCCTCGAGTACCTTGGCGTGTGCGGCTGGAGGCAGATGAGAACGTAGATGAAGGGGCATTACGGGATGGCTCGGTTACCGGTTGGTTCACTTCATGTGTATCGTTAAGTTGATCAGTTTGGCTCTGTTGGTCAGCTACAATGAGGCAGCCCCCACGGTAGTACCCATGCATTCCTTTTTGACTCACATGCGAAGCAAAAGTGAGTCTATGTACTGAGCCGTGTCGTCCGTCCGTCCGTCCGGGCGTCCGTCCGGGCGTCCGTCCGTCCGTCCGGGCGTAAAAAACTTAAACGTTGGATTTTTCTCGGAGACTATTAAGTCTATCAACACCAAATGTGGCATGATGGTGTATGATGACAAGGCCTCAAAAAACATACACAGTGACTTGACCTTGCTTCAAGGTCAAGGTCACAGGAGCCATAAATGTGGTCTCAAAAACAGTCATTTTTCACATTTTCCCAATTTTCACCCACGTTATTGAGAATGGCGACCTTAGCTACAAGTGGTATATAGGTCAAAGCAAGCCCTATCTTTTGATACCAGTTTGGTTGACCTTGCTTCAAGGTCAAGGTCACAGGAGCTCTTCAAAGTTGGATTGTATACATATTTTGAAGTGACCTTGACCCTGAACTATGGCAGATAACTGGTTCAAACTTAATAATTATGTGGGGCACATGTTATACTTTCATCATGAGACACATTTGTTCACATATCATCAAGGTCAAGGTCACTTTGACCCTTATGAAATGTGACCAAAATGGGGTAGTGAACCACTAAAAGTGACTATATCTCATTGTAGAAAGTGCCAATAAGCACCATTGTGCTTCCTATGTCTTGAATTAACAGCTTTGTGTTGCATGACCTTGGATGACCTTGACCTTGGGTCAAGGTCACATGTATTTTGGTAGGAAAAATGTGTAAAGCATTTCTTTGTGTATGATGTCATTGGTAGGTTTAGTTGTTTGACCTTGACCTTGAAGGTCACCTGAAGGTCAAGGTCATATAAAGGTCAAGGTCAAGCATGTGAGTCGTATGGGCTTTGCCCTTCTTGTTCTTTCAGTTCTTTCAGCTTCATACATTGTTTTAATGTGGGATCACAGGCTACTTTCATGTCCCTCTCCTTAAGTGTGTTCCTATTTTCCAGGATTTTGATTTTGACATTTGTTCTCAGAAATTGTTCAAGAATAGGTCGATCTTTGTTGGACGCTCTTCCAAGCATGGGTAGATGTGCAATGTCCTCTTCCTGTAGGTTGAGGTCTGGAATGGCTTCGTTGAGAGAGTGAAGGCATTTCTCTTGGCATTCCTTGTGGGTTTCACGTGGATCTTCTTTCACACCATACAAAATGACATTGTTTTTCCTACCTCTCCTTTCTGCTTCTTCCAGAGCTTCTTCTATCTTCTCACAGGTCTCATCCAGTTCCTTCTGCGCTTCTCTCAATCCTATGACATCAGACTCTAAAATTTTGTGTGTTTTTTTTCACACAAAATTTTCACATCTTTGTTCAGGTCATCCAGGCTAGCCTGCACTTCGTCGATTTTTGCGTCGATTCGACTAACCTCTGATTTGATAAGTTCTCGAAAGTCCATGAAAAACTGTCGCTCAATAGTTGCCCATTTTTTCAAAAGTTCATCCATCTCCTCTGTTTTAATTGGAGGCCCGGGATTGAGTTCAATATTCCCACGGAGGAACAGAAGCATGCGTAGATCTGGTTGCAGGAGTCTTTCATTGCTAGTTCCTGCAGTGACCGTGCTTGAGGAGCAGACTTCTACACCAGAAGGGTCCATGCCAGTCCTGCTCGCCTCCAGGTGCAACAGCGTTGTGAGCCACCCCACAAACAGGCATATAATGACCGCCAGGAGGCATAAAACACATGCCCAGAGCGCTCTGCAGAGACTGAACTCAGACCCTGCATGCATAGACACTACATGCCCGATGGTCATAGATTGCACGTTTTTAGAGCGAACTCTCTTCGACGTACAATTACGGAAAGCGTGCATACCGATTCTTGCTCTATCAGTCTATGTGTTTCAATATCAATGCCCATTTTTGTTGATAAAAGCACAACATTCAAAGTTACCAATTTTCAATACTCTATTAACTGAAACTTTCGTCTTTTTACTCCAAAAAGAAATTTCCGTTGTGATTAGTCAAAATCTGTGGGAAGGACGTTGGAGTTTACATCCGTAGACATACAGAGGTGATATAAAATGTATTGACCGCGGTGACAAGAATCTCAAGGTCTTTGAAACATCAAACTTCGAAGTCGCAAAGCTAGCAACACTTACATGAATCTCTGTAGCACAAGTGCACAAATCTTGTCGTGGTTGAATTCTAACAATTGACGTTCAATATCCGTTGAAAAACTTAGATTTTCCGAGAGCAAAATACAAGGCTGCCATCTCTGATCGTGAGCAGATTTCACCACACCCTATTCCCTCCCCCCCCCCCCCCCCCCCCCCTCCCCTCCGTGGGTTTATGATCAACCCTTTTAGTGCCAATCAGAGTTCTGAGAGAATCGTCATGCTGAACTTTTCTCACAGGCACACAGACAGACCCGCAGCCAACATGAGGAAAGACATGCACAACTTGTTGACGTCAGTATGGCTGAAATGGTCGTTGTCGGCAACATTTCCGGACACTGTACCCGGGGTACTCTGTCCGATCGGTCAGAGTACCCCAGTTTGAAATCTCGGCATTTGAACGAGAACGAGACCGCACCAGCCACTCCGCCTGGCTGACTTCGCACGCCCGGGGAGTTATGCTAAGATCCGGCCGCGTTAATGTATCTGCGTTTTGTGACAAACGTCTTGCTCGGCGGTACTGTACTCCATGCACCTTAACGGTCCGCGTGATTCGGGTGTAATCTTAAGCAAAACGACGTTTATTGGCGCTGCTGAAATGGTCGAAGTCGGAAACATTCGATGAGACTTGGAGGTGGGGAATGGAATGTAAAATCCACGATTAGATTGTATAGAATTTAAGTCAAAAATAAAATGAATGGAAATTTGAAAATAAACCGCTGTTTTGTCATGTTGTTAGCACGCAGCCGTTGTTAAATTGTCTTGAGTGTTGATAAATATTAGTTGTTATTGTTGTTGTTGTTGTTGTTGCAATTGCTTTTCATCTTCTGACTCTAGAAACGGACGGCATGACAGATTTCTGTCAAACAAACAATCCATGTCTTGCGCCCTGTCCTGGTTGCTAGGTCGAAGTCTTAGAAACAGCGTAATGCAGTCAAGTACAAGTCCCCACCCACCCTGCCTGATGATAAGAAGATAATTCTTGCATTTCGTTGAATCTTCCAGGTTGACTGCCAGTCAGGCGTGCCAGTACACGCAGCCACATATGCACACAATAACACAAGCACAAGCACAAGCACACATGCCGACAAAATTAATGTTCCGTCCATTTTTTACGAAGACTCAGTCGGGCCTAATGAGACCAACGCATAAACTCAAATGTTCAGAGCCTGGGACTTCAGCGAATTAAAAAACTGCGAACACCACATGTCAGGACTGAAATATTGGGTGAAAACCACAAAGAGCGAATCTGTTTATTTTCATAACTTTTGCACGGTATTGAAATTTTTGCTGTCTTGCATAGTGACAGGAAAACACACCGACGGTATAAAAAAAACCACAACACACACACGTTACGTCCGAACACAGGGATAGCCTAGAATGCAAAGGGATTAAATCTGTTGGCCTGATAGGCAAGTGTGCGTGCCTGTAACGCACACGCGCGCACACCCACCTCCAACCCCACGCACACCTATACCTACGCAAGCATATCCACACACACATATGCACACACACACACACACACACACACACACACACTCATGCACGCAAGCACACGTATACAAAATGGGGGAGGGGGGGGGGGGGGTAGGAGAAGAAAAGAGTAAGCTACGTCTCTATGACCAGGTAGATTTGGTACTTCATTAGCTATAGCTATGCTGGAGAGAAAGGTGAGAGGGTCGATGTTTAGACTGTACAGCTAGGAGTAAATTCATCACAAAGCACAGCAGAGAGAGCTCCACCATTGCTGGGAGCGAAGCCGCACGCTCCCATAAGAGCAAAGGGTGGGGGGTGGGGGGTGAGTTGTGGTAACATGGAAAACAAAAAGGGGAGTGGTGGTGGAGGTGGGGTCGGTAGGTAGGCCCGACTTTTTTTAATGGAGGCCCAATTGAAAGTGTGTGCGCGCGCGCGTTTGTTTTAAGAAATGTCATGTGTGCAGTAAGATTCATCTGAACACAAATTAACATTTCGCTTTCGTTGAAAATGCTTTAAATATATTTTAAAAACCTAAATAATGTTCATAGGTAAGATGGGACGGCATGCTGTTTGTTGTTTACCTTCAATTTCCTTCTCTACTCTTTTTTGTTCGTGATCGAAAAACAAGTTTAGGGTCGGCAGAATGGATGGATGCATGGATGGATGGATGGATGGGTGGATGGATGGATGGATATTTGGATGGGTGGGTGAGTGGGTGGGTGGATGGATGGGTGGGTGGGTGGGTGGTTGGATGGATGTTTTTAGGCCTATCAGCCTTTGTAGGCTACGTAAGGCCGTTAATCACGAACAAAATTTGAGTTGGTTACAACAAGCGCGAGCCAAGTTACGATTTCCCTAGTCACGTGCCTCTTAGGAATTGCGTAGGGAGACGCATTGGGTCCGGATTTATCCCCAGCCCACAGGAGGTGGAAAATCAGGATTGGCCGGGTTACCGTAACCACCCCCCACCCCCCCCCCCCCACACACACACACAAACCTGGAGGCGAAAAGGGACTAGACAAAGAAACTAGTTTGTTTTCAGTGTTGAGGAGGAAGCAAATGCAAAAGAGTGCGAATTGATAAAACGGGTGGACGTCCGTTTTCGCATACTTCGTTTGTTGTCAAGAGCAATCAAAGGCTGATCCTTGGAAGCGGGACCCCCTCTGATGCTGCGCTACAGGTGCCGTCTCCAGCAACGGACTCCACGCAGGGACTGGCTTGACGCAGCAAGTCTGAAAGCTGGGTGTGACAGCACGTCACTGGCTAGTCTCTGCATGTTTTGTGGATGATCCGATATCAATAGTAAACATGGTGTCGAGGAAGCTCCTTTAAAGACGATTTTTTTTCTCAATTCATAGACAACGAACGAACACTCACACAGATAGGAAGGTGCATCGTAGATGTTCACCTTATATGTACATGTAGTCATACTCATTCACGCACGTACAGGGTCACAACACATAGGTATGACATACGGTCGCAGGTGTTAGGGAATCGCAAGAAATTAATCATCCAGATTTCTCCCATTCCAGGGATCGAGCCCTGGCACTCAATCTGATGGTTGCCTCCATTTTGGTTCGCTCATAAGTTATTCGGTAAAATATTGTTTTTAAGTTCACAACAGATTCTGGTGAAATTTGGTGCAACGTCAGTGTCATCCAAGGAACAATCCATTAAATACAGGAAATTATCTGTCATCTCGGTCAGGAATTGAAAGCATAAAGACAAATTTTGTCATCAAGAAAGCGATGTCCAACTATTGGTGCCGGTGTATGCATTCCACACTCAGACCTCTGGCAGACACCAAAATGAAGTAAACTTCTTTGCGTCGTTTGGATAGCAGAACATCTTGCTTGAATTATTTATGCAAGCCTTGGAAGAGAAACTGGCTTCCTTGGCATAGTTTTGCGCTCTCCAGTATTCTAAATGGACGGCTTTGTACCGTAGCTGAACATCTCTCGCTCTCTCCCCTCCCTCCCTCCCAGAAGTTGGGGTTGATATAGAATTCACACAACAGAAAGCAGGACATTAGACAACCTATGAGAACAACTTTAAAGAATTTTTCGGATATCTGAGAAGAAACATAAAGTCAGAGGTCACATTTTGGGAAAAATAATGTCAATAAATTAGATGGAGGTGGTTTCTCTTATGATTCACCAAAAAAGTGACAAATTGGAAGAAAAAAAATGTTCACTGAATGGCTGCGCATCATTTGGGGTGGGGAGCAGATCCAAGGAGGTCGATGCATTAGGCCCCAACTAAAAAGACCTCTTTGATGGATTGAGTTTTAAGGCCTATCAACCTTTGCAGGCTCTGCATATACTAGCAATGAAATCACTGGACCTAGTAATAGTAAGGCCAAGTCACACTTTTCCTAGCCATTTGCCTTTTATGAATCAGGTAGGGAGAGGGGTCTATTCTTAGCCCCAATTTACAGGATAAAGACCCCCCTTGCAAGTCGTGACTGTGACGTAGTGGCTTTGAGACATTCAGGGCAGCCACTATCCCCCTGCCACCTCATCTTTCAGTCACGAAACAGAACAAACACAGGCTGGTAGTTGGACGTCAATGAGTTTATCATGAGACCAGCAGAAAACCCAAAGCAATCGTCTCAAGTAATAAAGACACCAAATAACAGAAAAAACAATGATTCTTTCTAACAGATCCCAGAGAAAATTTTGTCAACACTTTATGTAAAGCTAAGCAACAAACACAATTCCTGGTTACAGTGAAACAAGCAGCAGCGGTGCCAAAGATAAAATTAAGTAACATGAAATTATCAAGTATTCTGAAAGAAAATAATATGTACAGTGCTTTTTAATGATTTGTGCATAGAAAGATTGCTGCAGAAAACAAAATCCATCACATTATGGTAAATCCCACCTCTGCATATTTAGTAGGTGATTATCTAAAATTACACACAAAATCCATAGCTGCAAAAAGCCTAGAATGAAAATGCGATGAAAGGAGCAACTTATCATTTCAAGAACCCGTTTCATACCAAGCCAAGAAGTGTGGCATTATTAAAACGCAGCAATGTCATGATTCCAACACTTAAACTCATAATTTATTACAACATACAGTCAAACAACTTGATCAGGTGAGAAAGGAACAGCATCTACCATGACAGATTATTGTTACAATTGATACCGACAGCTCCATTCACACATCAAGATTTAGCAGATCACTTCAACACCTCCATTTGGCCTTCTGGGTAGAAATAACTAAGAATCAAAAACCCCTCAAAATTAAAAATCTGATGATGATAGCTCCTGTGACAACAGTCTAGACTTTGACAAGTCCATCACTAACTACAACTACCAGCTGAAGCATGATCTCTGACATACATGTAACTCCATTTGATGTTCATGAATGGCATTCCTTACTCCAACACCAATGATAAAGCAAAGTGAGTTCATTGTTCCCTTCACGTGACAGATATACATCTGTAGTTAAGGCTTTACAACCATGTTCTGCTGGAGCAAGGGATGTAGCTGGAAAGACAAGCTAGAATGAAAAGCAGGCTGCGTGTGGGGAATAGACTACACAGCATAGAATCACCATCTTTCCCCAAGATGTATTCTGCAAAACTAAGCGCCAAGGCACTAGAGACTTCAGTGTCACCCTAGGTGTTCTGTCTAGACCGATTACACAGACTTCTCCAAAGCATCAGCAATCACTAACGCTTGAACTGAAACACGACAATGAAAGAGCATCTGTCTGCTAGACAAGAAAGAGAGTGAGAGAAGAAAGAAAAAACAAGACCAGCAAGTCACTTTTGAATTTCCCATCTTGCCCATCCCACAAAAAAAGTTTGCTGATGAGCAAATCCACTGACTGACAAACATGTGTGCTTACTCACTTTGTACTGGGCCAAAGGCAGACACAAATAAACCCCGGTGATGTTGATACACATGTAATGGGTCCCCCACAACCTTGCACTTCAGGATGGATGAAAATACATCTATTGTTTTTGATGTTGAAAGCAAACTGTTTGAACCTAAGTTTTCTGTCCACATGAATTAATTTGGAAACCTCACAAAGTAAAAGGATTTTAGTTTACCTCTTTGGGACATGGAGAACAGTAAAATAATTACAGCTCCAAGTTTCAGTTTTTTTAAATATATTAATCACCATGACAACAGGTCTGTCCTATCACAAGGGGATTGGGGACAGGTGGAGGTGTGGTCCCACTGGCCACTCCCATGGCAACACACAGTGAGCCAGGCCAGTAAGTCTCTCTTTATCTACAGAGCCTCTTTCAGACCCAAGACAAGTCCTGTGTGGTGCTGCCACTCCCCGTCAACATCTCGCCTATCGCTGCCTCGTGTTTTAATACTAACATGGCTTCATCTTCAATATATTGCATTTGTTCTAGAATATTCACAATATCAAACCTCTAAAAAAGGGATGTAGTTTTTTTCCCTCTTCCTTGATTCGCACTTTACAGATAACATGATGCTTGCACCCACAGCATAAAATGTCATTCTCAACACCACATAATAAATCATAATCTCATTATGATCTCAACAAAACAGAAAGAAAAACCCTGCCCCCCCCCCCCCCCCCCCCCAAAAAAAAAAAAAAAAAAAAAAAAAAAGAATTACAAAAAGAAAGAAAAGAATTACAAAAAGAATATATAGAGTGAGAAAGAAAAAACAACCACCAAATCATTCTTGCAAAATATTCTGTTCTGAGTTGTAGTGGACATCCACAAATATGAGTATGAATGATGCAGATCGTCAAAATCACCATGATAAATATAAAATAATCAATCACATGATCCTCCAACAACAACACCACAACAAGGACCCAAGGACACAACATGCAGAAGGACGTATTGGTTCTTGAATGGTCAAACACAAGTTCACAGAGTGGTAGTAGCAGTCATGTAAGGCTTCGAACTGCCAGGAAAGCAGGCAGACAGGCAGGCAGGCAGGCAGGCAGATGATTAGGGAGGCCTTTGACTTCCCCTCACATGGTCACGTAGTGCCACTTGTCCACTGCAAACACAGTACACAAAGTCAGCATTGAGGCATATAGTGTCTGGCTTGAGTGTTACATCATAGCATGTAACATAATTATGTGACTGCACATGAGAAAACGAGGAGTAAATCACGTGACCTAATTTTGATACATCAGCCTGAAAAGTCAAATGTGTGCATTACCACGCATTTGAGATTATTCTTTCTTCTGATTGCATATCCTTTTCTGCACTATGACAACGTCCTAAGAATGGATTTGATCTATAAAGCGTCTTAATTGAATAAATCCGGAGGTGGGTGTGGCTAGAAAAGGTGCACTAAATGACAATCGGCAACATCATCTGCAATGTTCAGCAAGCTGTCTGTCCTGCTATCGCAAATGGGCACAAGCCCACATTTTATGTTGTGAAGCATCTCTAAACAAACTACTTTAACTGTTTTCTGTCTATCTGAACACATGGATACACTACAGCCACCCTGAAGTGACCCATGAGCACATGAGACGCACATGTTCGCAACTACTAAGATTCCAAAATAAATCAAGATCATACTAATTTTAGCAATTTTTCAAGCAAAAATTGTACTTATTTCAGATTCTTTGATCTCTTCTCATTCTAATCCTAACGTTTCATAGTTGCAGATACTGTCGATGCTCATATTCACGTCAGCGAAATGAGGTTAATTAGCACCAGAGGATGAGGGCAAATGTGCTCATTTGCTCCACGAAAATGGATTGAGTGGACACCCTGAACTACAGGATGTGTTCTGGGAGTATTTCCATGAACAATCTGTCAGAGAAGATGACGATTTTGGCTCAGATGTGCAGTCAAAACAACAGCCTTCGTCAGAACCGATGTCAACATTGACATCGTCGACTTCGGAGGACGACGGTAGGTGTGATCGAAAGATTGTATGACGACTGTTTACACATGATCTTTGTTGCAGATCTGTAGTTTCCATCATAGCTTATTACCACATCTCAAGTGTCTGAAGTCAGTCCTATCATTGGTATTGTTACGAACCCGCGCTCGCTTGCACGAACATGTTTGCTTGGATTACTTCCCTTGCTCATCGTTCTAGACTTTACAATCATACAACAAACATTAAAACTTGATCCTAAAACATACTCAAAGCCCTTATTCTACCATTCATATTAAACTTTCAGTACAATAGAGCAAATTATTATAAAACTTCCTGATAAAGTATTGATTTGCTTTTATATTGTACTTTGCAGAGGAGGAAGATTCATTCTCCATTGTTCAGAAGTTGGTTTACCCAGGTGCCCAGCCTGTCCCCCCAGAATCTCAGAGAAGAGGACCAGGGCGAACAAGGGAAAAACTCAGAGGCTTGGGAGCAAGAAAGACTACAAAAATTAATAACTTGGTCACCCAATGTTTTCCCCATGACTGTACATAACTTGTCTGTTGATGTTGTTTTCATAAGTGGCATGCTTTCCTTCAGTATAATCATTCCTCTTAACTTCCTATAAGGAATTTCACAACTACAACTACAAGCCCCAGTCCTGTAAGGTTTTAGAGAAAATGACACATAACCCAGTTGATTTGTTATAAAAATTCTAACTTCTATAATATTGTATGGATCTTGAAGAAATTTTTTGTGTAGTCAAATATGAATGTTGGTCATTCTAAGATCAAGTACAGAGTGTTTTTGATAGTTTTTTTGGGCTTTATTTGCACGTAATTAACATAATTACAGGTAAATAAATGGAAATAGACCAAAAACGTTTCTATAAATATAAACACTGTGTAATTTGAGATGATTATGAAACGATTCATCGACATAACATCGGTAATCGCTGGTTGTCTTGGCTTACATTACTTGCTTCAGTAGCAGCAATAATTTGGCAGCTGAATGACGCCCATCACAACAGAATCCCCAGATCGGTTTTCATCTTCTCCATGGAGGTTTCAATTGTTCCGTTGCCATTCTGCCTTGACTAACTTGAAGCAAGGTCAAGTCACTATGTATGTTTTTGGACGCCTTGTCATCCTACACCATCATGCCAAATTGGGTGTTGATAGACTTAATAGTCTCCGAGAAAAATCCAACGTTAAAGTTTTTTACGGATTACAGGACGCCCAGACGCCCGGTCTGCCCGGACACCCGGACGGACGCCCGGACGGACGACACGTGTGACCTAGTATGAAAGTATAACATGTGTACTACAATGTTATGAAGTTTGGAAGAGTTATCTTCCATAGTTCAGGGTCAAGGTCACTTCAAAATATGTATACAATCCAACTTTAAAGAGCTCCTGTGACCTTGACCTTGAAGCAAGGTCAATCAAACTGGTATCAAAAGATAGGGATTACTTTGCCCTATACACCATATATAGGTCAGGTATCCAATCTCAAAAACTTCAGAGAAAATTGGGAAAATGTGAAAAATGGCTGTTTTTTAGACAACATTTATGGCCCCTGCGACCTTGACCTTGAAGCAAGGTCAAGTCACTATGTATGTTTTTTGATGCCTTGTCATCATACACCATCATGCCAAATTGGGTGTTGATAGACTTAATAGTCTCCGAGAAAAATCCAACGTTAAAGTTTTTCACGGACGCCCGGACGGACGACACGGGTGAGTACATAGACTCACTTTTGCTTCGCATGTGAGTAAAAAATTCACCAAGACTCACTAACCAAGTGGATGTAGTGCAGTAATTTCCTTCAGTTGTTGAGAGCTTCCCACCGAGTAATCTCCCTTGGTTTCTTAGGCATGAATCACGTGGTTACAAGCGGCATAGGATTTAGCCTCAGGAGCGGTTAGGAGAGGCACAGGACGTTAAGAGTTATTGAAAAAAAAGTCTTTGAATTATATCAGGAAAAGTGACTTTATGACTGAATAATACAATGTCTTGGTGCCAAGACCAGTGCTGAAAACATCTGATATAGTTTTACATGCATTTTGTCTTTTGATGTGCAACTGTGTGTTTATTGAATGAACAATTTTCCCTAAGAAATATTGCTGCTGTGAATTATTCTGGGACAAGAAACTGCATGTACGAATAGTGTAATGTTTTTGCAAGTCTTAGTATTAGAACTGTTCCTAGGAAACCTCTGATAGTTTTTGTTTTTTTGTATCTTCATGCAACATTAGTGCGAATTAGCCAAAAAATTGTGTATTAAAAGTTTTTCTTCCAAAACAAGTTTCAGGCAATTATTCTGGATAGAGTGAATGCGTGCCCAAATAGTGCAATGCTTTTTCTATGCTTTGGTACCAAAATCATTATTGGGAAAATTCTGATGATGGTTTTATATGCAATTGTCTTTGATAGGTGTATGCCAATTATTATGCAACAGTAAGTGATTTTTAGCTATAATATTACCCACACTTACTTTCATGGGATAAATTCTAGATAGTTAATTATTATGGCTGATGTGAATGCATGTGAACAGCAGGATGGCTGCTGAGCATCTTCATACCAAAACCATTGTTGATAACTTTCTGGTGTGGAAGTGATCATAGTTGTAATATTTATGAATGTTTAAACTTTTTTCCAAAAGTTGATACACCTCACCCCACGTATCAAAATTTTTTTTATTAAAAAAACTATAATACATAGAAACAAGCTATCTGATTGGAAATGTTGACAAGATGTGGTTGCATTCAGTCATGTTAATATCTCAAATTTGAATGTTTGCATGTTAAGCCTCAATTTCTCATGCAGCATCACATATGGCCAGAACTGCTCTATGCTCCCCATTATAAGCTGAAACCCCTGGCTGCTGGGCTTTCTGGGCCTGCTCAGTAGCTCAGCCAGGGGCTGCTGGGCTTTCTGGGCCTGCTCAGTAGCTCAGCCAGGGGATGCTGGGCTTTCTGGGCCTGCTCAGTAGCTCAGCCAGGGGCTGCTGGGCTTTCTGGGCCTGCTCAGTAGCTCAGCCAGGGGCTGCTGGGCTTTCTGGGCCTGCTCCAGTAGCTCAGCCAGGGGCTGCTGGGCTTTCTGGGCCTGCTCAGTAGCTCAGCCAGAGGCTGCTGGGCTTTCTGGGCCTGCTCAGTAGCTCAGCCAGGGGCTGCTGGGCTTTCTGGGCCTGCTCAGTAGCTCAGCCAGGGGCAGCCACAGAGGCAACTAGTGGGTAATGGGGCAAGGCCAGATCATCCAAAACCAATTATTTGTAGGCACAACCCTGGAAGATCAGTCCCAATTCAACAGATATGCATGCCTACCTAAAGACATGAACAATTTCCGCCGTCGTTTTTAAAATTTCAAATATTTATCCGAGGTCCAATGGTATGATAAGAGTGCTAATATTTAACTAGGAATGGTAACATAATGGACGGAAGTTGAGGCTCAGCTCATTATTCTTGGCAGTTGGTTATAGTATCAGTTCCATAAATACTGTGATCTCCATTTGCTATTTTGAAAGCATAATTGTGACAAGAGTCAAAGCATTAAACATTACAAGTATGGTTGTGCAATACAAATTGAAGTTGAGACACTAGGTCATATCTGAAGTTTATGCTGTCAAATCACACAGCGTGTCCTTCAAGGAATTGTAAAACTCAGTATCCCTGAGAGAGGATGAGATGTCTCAATCAAGCTACTGTTACCGTTCTGGTAACATCGAGTTGTAGTTAAAACACAGCCAGTCCTAACTGAAGCCTTGTCATAGCAACAGAACAGTTTAATTCCAAGACAGGAGCATCAAGTTTCAGCTGCATTGTAGTAAATCCACACGAATCTGTTGTTTTCTACTCTTTCATTCTCTCTCTTCCTAAGACACGCAAGACTGAAGCACTGGACACTCACCCTCGGATTCCAATGGAGATGTTGCATCATTTAGGGGAGGAGCCTGCAAACCAAACAAAATCAGCAATTAAATTTAATTCAATCATGATAACAATTGATGATAACAATGATAAAATCAGATATACTCTATATAACACCAGTCAGCTACAGATAATTACATCAAAATACATGTGCAGTTCAGAGGTAAAGGAGAAAATCGGTGCAATTTTGAATGTCTCATAAAATCTTGATTGGTCATGTCTCGTCAAGACTACAGGCTGAGCCAAGGGAGGCAACTCCAATCAATGGATTGGATAGACAAGCTCCGTTAGTGTGTACCACTGCAATACCATGTTACTACCTATAGAGACACAGGAGTCAAGAAGTCTACCTTCTTAACGTGACCACTCCTCATAATCCATTAAGTGAAACAATTCGCTTTGCACAACTTTGTGAAAATGTACTCCTGAAGTTAAGCAAAGGTGAGACAGTATACCCTCTGGCATCTACTCTCACCCCCACACCCCTAACCAGTAACAACTGCCACCACTACAACAAACACTCTTTATTTAACAACACTACACCCTAACCAGTAACAACTGCCACCACTACAACAAACACTCTTTATTTAACAACACTACACCCCTAACCAGTAACAACTGCCACCACTACAACAAACACTCTTTATTTAACAACACTACACCCCTAACCAGTAACGACTGCCACCACTACAACAAACACTCTTTATTTAACAACACTACACCCTAACCAGTAACGACTGCCACCACTACAACAAACACTCTTATTTAACAACACTACACCCTAACCAGTAACAACTGCCACCACTACAACAAACACTCTTAATTTAACAACACTACACCCTAACCAGTAACAACTGCCGCCACTACAACAAACACTCTTAATTTAACAACACTACACCCTAACTTAAGCTACATGGGTACGAGCTTGAATTCCATGCCAAAGTCTGCAAGAAGTTAATCAACCATGAGAGCAGCAGATGGATGGATGGACGGATGGATGGACGGATGGGCGGATGGATGGACGGATGGATGGGCGGATGGATGGATGGATGGGCGGATGGATGGACAGGTGGATGGATGGATGGATGAATGGATGGATGGATGGATGGATGGATGGGCGGATGGATGGATGGGCGGATGGATGGATGGGTGGATGGATGGATGGATGGATGGATGGATGGGCGGGTGGATGGATGGATGGATGGATGGATGGATGGATGGATGGATGGGTGGATGGATGGATGGATGGATAGATGGACGGATGGATGGACGGGTGGATGGATGGATGGATGGATGGATGGAGTTATACAGCCTATCAGCCTTTGTAGGTTATGTAAGGCCAGTAAGCACTATCACTAGAATAGTCTACATTAAGCAGAAATCCACCACCATTACCATAAATATTTGCATCTTACGAAATGCGTAGGGAGGCACAATGGGTCAATTCCTATCCCCAACCCACAGGGGGATGAGAGCAGCAGAAACACTGTACTCACAGCATCCAGAACAGCCTTGGCATCCTCAGGGGTGATTCTGTAGGGACTGCCCACCACCGAGTTCTCGCTGAAAGCCAATCCAAAGTCAAGTGTACAGATCTGTTCTTATCAAAGGTGCACTCAAGGTCCAGAACAACTACACACTTCCTTTCCACAGCCTGAAGCAACCAGCAAGATAAGTGTAATATACAGCTAGAGCCACTCAACACCTCTCAGCAGCTGGGACCCCTGGGCACTGGGCGTTTAGGGCCTGCTCCAGAAGCTGGCCCCATGCAGTCAAAGAGGCTACCAGGGGACATGAGGCCAAGGTCAAGGTAATTCAGATCCAACTGTGCATTCAAACCACACGAGAAGATTGAGCTTATCTCTTGTAAAACAACTGACTGGTCACCAAACCTCACATCCCACCCAAAGAAATGTCATTCTTCACATCTACCAATCAAGCAGAAAAATAAACATCTCACCCACACTATTTCATTACCCTTTTCCCGGGCACGTGGCCTTAAACACTTATCGTATAGTAGTATGGTTAAATAAGCACGCAAATCTTACACTTACAGCAGTTTGAGAGGAATTAGTTCTTTAATCCTTGTGACTGACACCTGACAACAGTCATACATACACAGCATCTCTCTCTACTCTGCTTCAAGAATTCTCTCAAATTGATTAATCAGAAATGTTATCTTTCAAATCACAAAGCTGGACAAAACATATCATGTACATTCACATTGTATGTTTTTCATATGTACTCTAAAATCAGTCTGCCTCTCTTACATGCTCAAACCCCTCACCACCCTTCTTTCTCTCTCTGTCTCTGTAATGATACAAGTTATCTATTCAGCCAGTCACTCACAATTATTCTTGCTCAATAAATGGGAAACATAACTTGTAATCATAGCAAGTCAAGTAAATTATTTTCAAAATGGGATATACAACAACCTCAGGTGTGCATGCGTGCACACAAACACACACAAACATACACACACACATGCTTAAACAGATAGGCATTCACAGATAGAAACAGGCAGATTGAGTTAGCACAAACAAGGTCTTCTTTACAAGTCCCTGTATTTACAAGACAAATATGGATTGATAGTACTAACTGTCAGCTGCACAGTCTTCTTTAGGGGCACTTGCACTTTTTATTCATATTAGTCTCATGAATACAGGGATTTGTAAAGAAATCCTTGTTAGTGCTAACTCCAGATCATGGTCGCCAGCAGTTTTGGTTTAGGAACAGACAGACATACACACACATACAGACACACAGACACGCACACACACACAGACACACACACAGACACACACTAACACATGAGTCATGGGGTAAAGCAGAGGACAAGGGAGGTAACTGCAGCACTCACCAGGCAATGGCGTTATCGCTGCTGGACTTGCTCACCAGGTTATGCCACTGTTCATGGGCCTCCTTCACCACGTTCAGGGCGTAGGCCTGCAGTCATACAGTGCCAGTCATACAGTGCCAGTCACTCTAACATCTAGGTCTGCGGTCATACAGTGCCAGTCATACAGTGCCAGTCATACAGTGCCTGTCATACAGTGCCAGTCACTCTAACATCTAGGTCTGCGGTCATCATACAGTGCCAGTCATACAGTGCCAGTCATTCTAACGTCTGCCTCCTTCCCCACTCAGGCCGTCTCCATTGTCTCTCTGTCTCCACCTCCACTGTATATTAGTTACCTGTCTCGAAATTTCTGTCTCATGTTGGTTTACATCCTAGTGTCTCATTCAGTCTCTGTCTTGAGTCTATCTGCTGACATGTTATCTGTGTTTCATCTAGAATGTTTAAGACTCCAGTCTGCCTCTATCTAAAGTCTGTCTGCTGATAAACTGTATGTGTCTCATCCAGACAGCAGAAGTCTGCAATCTGTCTTTGTCTCAAGTCTGTCTATGCTTTGTGTCTCACCCAGGCTGTCGAAATCCTTTGTCTCTGTTTCTCATTCTCACCTATCTCCCCTCCAATCCACTCTCTCCACACCTCAGCCACCTCTACAGTAAATGTCTACACAAAACAACCAATGAGGGAGAGGCAGCAGATGAGAAAATGATGCGAGATATGCAGTAGCAGTCAAACAGATGGTAGAGACAGAACCTAAATGAATGTGGTAGGTTTGGAGTGGTAGGTTTGGAGGGGTAGGTTTGGAGTGGTAGGTTTGGAGTGGTAGGTTTGGAGTGGTAGGTTTGGAGGGGTAGGCTTGGAATGGTAGGCTTGGAGTGGTAGGCTTGGAGTGGTAGGTTTGGAGGGGTAGGTTTGGAGGGGTAGGCTTGGAGTGGTAGGCTTGGAGTGGTAGGTTTGGAGGGGTAGGCTTGGAGAGGTAGGCTTGGAGTGGTAGGCTTGGAGTGGTAGGTTTGGAGTGGTAGGTTTGGAGTAGTAGGTTTGGAGGGGTAGGTTTGGAGTGGTAGGTTTGGAGTGGTAGGTTTGGAGGGGTAGGTTTGGAGTGGTAGGCTTGGAGTGGTAGACTTGGAGTGGTAGGCTTGGAGGGGTAGGCTTGGAGTGGTAGGTTTGGAGGGGTAGGTTTGGAGGGGTAGGTTTGGAGGGGTAGGTTTGGAGGGGTAGGCTTGGAGTGGTAGACTTGGAGTGGTAGGCTTGGAGGGGTAGGTTTGGAGGGGTAGGTTTGGAGGGGTAGACTTGGAGTGGTAGGCTTGGAGTGGTAGGCTTGGAGTGGTAGGTTTGGAGGGGTAGGTTTGGAGGGGTAGACTTGGAGTGGTAGGCTTGGAGTGGTAGGTTTGGAGTGGTAGGCTTGGAGTGGTAGGTTTGGAGTGGTAGACTTGGAGTGGTAGGTTTGGAGTGGTAGACTTGGAGTGGTAGGTTTGGAGTGGTAGGTTTGGAGTGGTAGGTTTGGAGTGGTAGGCTTGGAGTGGTAGGTTTGGAGTGGTAGGTTTGGAGGGGTAGGTTTGGAGTGGCAGGTTTGGAGTGATAGGTTTGGAGTGGTAGGTTTGGAGGGGTAGGATTGGAGGGGTAGGTTTGGAGGGGTAGGTTTGGAGGGGTAGGCTTGGAGTGGTAGGTTTGGAGGGGTAGGTTTGGAGGGGTAGGCTTGGAGTGGTAGGCTTGGAGTGGTAGTTTGGAGGGGTAGGTTTGGAGGTGTAGGTTTGGAGGGGAAGCAGAAATGGTGGCAGCAGCATCATGAGGAGGGGGGAGGGGAGAGGGGGGGAAGGGTGTGTATGTGTGGTGGGGTGGAAGTGGCAAGTGGAGGAGGAGGGGGGAGGAAAGGAGGACAAGGAGGGTGAAGTGGAGGTGATAAAAAAGATGGGTGGGAAACAAGACTATGAGCATTATTCATATCATCATCTCACCCTATCCTTGAATTTGCCACTGAAGGCAAACTCGTTTTCTGGTTTTCCATCCGGCACCTTGTAGTATTTGAACCACTCGTGCGAAGCCTGCAGTCAGAACAAAGAATAAAGGTCTCAGGAAGAACACAATCATCCTCACCACACTGCACACTGCAATCATCCAAATTGTGCCCAGCAGTCCCTTGCTCCCAGAAACTTCAAGGCATAAACAAAAGCAAATCAAGGAAAAGAATGCCCCATAATGAGAAATTAATACACTTTTAATTACTCCATTATCAGTTGGGTCAGTGTGCAGTACATGCGTCATCTGCCAAGCCTGCACTTGCTACTCAACACAGAAGAATTGTTCAAGAGCACAGAAAAGCCATACACATGTATACACAATTGGCAAAATGCATGTGAAGCTGCATGAATGGGCATGTAAATGATGGAATTTCCTTGAAAAATTGACAACCATGCATTACCAACACAGGTTTTGGGTTGGAAAATTGACAACCATGCATTACCAACACAGGTTTTGGGTTGGAAAATTACAATGATCATTTCCATAGGAAGGATGTTCTTATTTCACTCTTGTTAATTCATCCACTGAGTTTTTCTTTATGCAAACCTCTTTACATCAGCCAGCAGAGGCAAAAATGAGTCTAGGAAACCAGCTGACCTGTCAAAGGTGGAAGAGGAATAAGGAAATCACAATCCATAGAAATTCTTCCAAATGTGCTGCTGTAAGAATTTCTAGGAATATGTTGGAAGTATCAACAAAAAGAAATAGACTATTTCTCAGTGAGGGGAAAACTATGTACTTAATGTTTCCATTCAAAAGATATGAAAATTAACCTGCAGAGAAAGGTATCATGATGCTTTAGCCACATTAGACTCACAATCGAAATATCCAAATCATTACAAAGCACAAAAACAGACCATACTACCATTACATATGTGTTACACAAAAATGAGTTCACTGCAGCAACAAAGCAAATGTGAGATAAAGCTAAAACAGTGAGTAGAGAGCGACTTGTGGAGGCCAAACTACTCTAAACAAAGGTGCAGTTGTAATCATTAGCCTAGCCAGCCTCTGGTACCATCAAGACAATGTAAACACCCGAACCAAGCTGCTTACTTGCATTGGCCTGAGAATAGACCTTTCCACATAAACACAAATAGTCTATGAGAGACTGAAAGAAACAGGCCTTTACTCAGCATTAGACCATCTCCAGGCCAAATGCAGTAAACAATCCTGCAGCTGTTTATGTTAATGGTGTGGGATGGCGGTAAGGCCAGGCATATAAATTCCCCAACACAGTTCCCAGAAACAGTTCAGCCTTGACAATTCAGATCAATCCAAGCAACCATATTCAGATCCAACATGCTGAATACCATGAGCTCATGTGGCCTTAAACTGAGTTTTACTAGTATGTGTATCTCACCTTGAGGAACCCTGGCATGTACTTGTTGATATCCTCAATATCTGAAAGTGAATTACAAGAACTGTCAAATGAGGAAATGAATGAGAACAAAAACAAAAATAGTATGAACTAACAGGGCAGATCCATTATTTCTATAGTTGATGTATGCCTTCTGACAGATCCCTTGTAGATGCATCCTTCACCTACACATGCCAAAACTGTCGTGCAAAGTATGGACTATCATTGCTAAGTTCTCAACACAATTTTCCTTCAATCAACACTGATATTACCAGCTGTCATATTCTTAGAAGATGCAAAAGTTGAAGGCTTACGATCCAATAGTGGCAAAATGGCAAAAACTGGTCCAAAACTTGTCCATAACACAAAAAGGGTTAAAGCGGGTTCCACTGTCTAGACACAAAACAAAGTGATAAGATCCAACAGAAGTTTAAAAAAGAATTTTCCATCAAAGAGAAAGAAAAAACCAAATCCCAATTGACCTTCCTTTCAATGATTTCTCAACAACCTTTGCAAACAAACCATGACAAAATGGATAGGAAAATTACAAGAAAAAGGAGTGTCATTAGATTAAAAATCTACACATATCCGCAGATTATCCTACACAATCAACATTTTAATTTTGACACCCGACACTAAAAATGAAAGCAAGGACTCACCATTTATACTGTCTGCCATGGGGTCATTCACATCGATGGCAATGACTTTCCAGTCTGTCTCCCCTGCACAAAACAGAACCCCAGTCACAACTTGCAATATGTAAAGGGCCACCAATTTGGAATCTCCACAATCATGTCCAATGCCAATTTGTCACAATGTACAAAAAGTGGAGCATGAACTGTACAAATTATAATTACTAGTAAACAAACTGCAGTGCTACTGGGGGCAGGCACATACATTTTACAGTGCCGCTATGTGACATTTTCCTTCCATTACATTAAGGCCTGAAAAAAGAATCATTCAGAGAAGTAGTTGTAATCTGAAGTGTCACAGACCAGGTCTTTTTATTTGCAGAGTGATGGGTTAAAAAAGTGTCTGTTATGAAAAAAGCACTCTACATTACCTTCATCAATGAGACAGAGGGTTCCTAGAACTTTGACCTGAATGACTGAACCGCGTGGGTGCACCTGACAGAAAAACAAAACAATGAGACTGCAAACTACTTCTCCAGGTCTTACTGACTCGAGTTCACTTCCTCCAAACAAATTCTGCTGAATGCTCTTGACCAAAAAAGAATTCAGCATCATCTCACAGTATTATCTGCAATTAGAGTATGGCCAAAATAGTGTCTAAACTTCATGTGAAGTCATTATATGGTCCTCATAATGACAACATTAAAAAAGTTTAACCTACTTCTTATGGACTTCACATTGACAATGTACCAATCTTTTAGAAAAAATACAAGATGAATATCTCATCTGCCATTGTCTTCATTAGGAATCATTTTATATATTACACACGCACACATACACACACACATACACATGCATGCACACACACACACACACATGCACGCACACACACATGCACGTACACACACACACACGCACACACACATGCACGCACACACACACACATACACACACATACACGCACACACACATGCACGCACACATACACACACACACACGCACACATACACACACACGCACACATTTACACACACGCACACATACACACACACACACACATGCACACATACACACACACATGCACACATACACGCACACACACACATGCATGCACACACACACACATGCACACGCACACATGCACACACACACACGTATGCACGAACGCACACACACACACACGCACAAATACACACACAGGTTTATGGTCTAATTTCTGGTACATTAGAATGGTTTCCAATAGATTTCAACAAAACAAATTAAGATTTAAGTGGAACATTTCTACCTCAGAAGATAAGTTTCAGAGACATCTGAATCCAGCATGCTATGATTTTTTAAATACATAACAAATTCACCAGTTTTCCTCCTCAAATGAAAACCTGAGAAATCTGCTAGAGGTGAAAGAATGCGCAAAGGGGAGCCAATCAGAAATTGCTCACCTTCTGTCCAATCTCACAGACATCCAGGGGATCGTTGTCTCCCTTGGTCTTCGTTGGCTCAAATTCCACCCTTGGATCTTCCCAGGTCTGCAGAGGAACAACAATGGCGGACACTGTACCTTCCAAGCACAGACTGCAGGCAGGGACAGAACCTGTGTTCTCACAGAGAATGCCCAAGTGCTTGAAATACTAAGCCACTGATGCCCTTGACAAATTGTCTACACTGCATATATGTGACCCTCCCCTACAAACTGAAAGGGAGGTCACCCAGTCACGTTTCAAGATATGTATGTATGTATGTATTTTGGCTTTTATATAGCGCCAATCTCACACCCAAAGGCATGCTCAAGGCGCTCAACACGTTCACCCTTTGAATAAAAGAGTTTTTAGCTGTGACTTGAAAGTCTCTATTGAAGGAGATTTTCTCAGTCTGTCTGGGATATCAGTTTAAATATTTTGATAGATCTGCAGAAAGAGCACTCAAACCATATGCCCGAGTCCCATCATAACACCTGCTTAAGTCACAGCTTTCATATTGAGCAGTAAATCAGCAGTGACTGAGTGAGTGGCAGGCAGGTCAGTGTATTACAGCTTCAATACCCAACCACCCACCCACAATCCAACCAGTCTAACCCTGCATGTAAGTAATATATTGATATGGGCAAAGCCCTGCAATGGTATCATGATTAATGAGGTCCCCCATTTAAAAATATATCTAAAACTGCAAATCAGTTGGCCTAATAAATCTTAATGCAGCAGTTGTGTGTTTAGTTGTGTGTGTGTGTGTGTGTGTGTGTGTTATGTGTGTGCATGTATGCTCAATGTGCGTACGTGTGTGTGTTCTCACTGTGTGTGTGTGCATGTTTGTGTGTGTGTGTATGCTTACTGTGTGTGTATGTGCGTGTGTGTGTGTGCATGCACATGTGTGCACAAAAACATGGATTTCTTGTCACAGTCGTTTCATTCACCACCGCTGTGTTCCTGCCTGTTACCTGGGGCATGGCACCATAGTTCCAGATGTAGCCATGGTGGGGGAAAATGTTCTTCACAAAGCGAAGCATCCCTTTTTTCACATCCTGCTTGATGGGGTTCATCTTCTCTTCCTTGCAGATCTGGAGAGGGAACAGGGAAAGGGGGTCAACTTCAACAAGATCAAAGGGACTTCACAGGGCTTCCTTATCAGATTAGGCACATGAGTCGTGACAAGCCCTGCCACAAAGCACAAGGGCACCTTTTTGAAACTTTTAGACATTGCCAAGGTCATTTCACAGCATGCTGGAATCAGATCATTGATTTTGTTCAAAATCTGTCTAGTTGCACTCTGTCCAAAGCATTAAAGAAAAAAGCAGTCTTTGTAAACAGATATCTGGAGGGGGGAAAAAAAACACAATAGCTTCCACACAAAGCCCTTTGTTGTAGGGATATATATCAGTATTTAGACCTAATTTTTCATGCTTGATTTGTAAAAACATTGCTTTTTGACTGGCTATTCCGAATTTTGCTATCAGATTCCACATTAACAAAACTATTTCAAAAGTCATAAATACAGAGTTCAAGGTTCAAGATCTATGTCAGAGGTGACAGTTTCTGAAACTGCTGTTCATGGAGGTATATAAATCACAATACAATATTGTATTATATTTCACTGCCTATTGCCACTGTAGGTAAATGCACTCATCTTGCTGGGTCGAATCAGATAACTCCATCCTAAAGACCTTCATGCCACGTATATTTACTGATCAGATCGTGTCCATCCTAAAGAAAAACTATACATAATCATACGTCCCACCCTAGAGAACTATTCTGCATGTTCCAGCCAATGGGTGGTTGGAGAGGTAAAGAGGCCCATTAAAAAAGGCATTGACTTTATTTGCACAGAAAGACCTTGCTTGCCTAATCCATAAGAGTACAGTGAATACAAAATGCCAGCATGGAGACTCAGGCTTGCAAGCAAGAAAAGCCAGGTCGCATCAGTGTTTGGCCAGCACCATGGCTCTGTTTGTTTGCTGGTCTGCTTGTCCTGTCAGCTGAGGGGAACTCTGACCTCACTATCTATGGCTGGCTCTCCATAGGACATGGGATACACATCCGTCCCTGACACAGACACACTTCACACATTCCCAGCTGTGACCTACTATTTCAGGTAGAAGATTCCATCCCCAGGTAAGGCAGGAGAAAAGAGACATGTGCTTGCACAATGCTGGGAATAACTGATGACAATGAACTAACATACAGGAAGTAAACAGGTTTACTCCGGAGGTTATGCAAGACAGATGAAAATAATTATATATTAAAAAAGATAGAAATATCAGCAATTCCTGAGATGATACGTAGTTTTCTTGGTGATTTATTCATCTCCTTTGAAGAGAAGAGTTCTACTCTTTTACTCTGTTCAAACATGAGTGCTCCTATTTCTGTCCATTTCACACAAACTGTGACAAAGCACCAGCAAATAATGATCATAACTAACAAAGTGCTACTTCAGATCACTCCTAGCAGCCAAAAAATAACAGGAGATTCTGTCATTTGCATCCTCTCCATAATGAGGGCTTCAGTGAGGAACTGTCACAGCCAAAACCACATGAATAAGTTAAGCAGACATAACTTGTGTCATCAGCACAGCCACAACTTCATCTGAGCATTTATTTCAGGTCTCAGTGACAAACATGTGACATCTGCAACCATGTGATCAAGTGGACAAATACAACTAGCTTATCTATACATTATGTTCTTCTTGGGGAAGCTTCACACATATTCTGAATCTAAGCTGATCAAACAATAGTGAACGTCTGCCCAGCGGTGACCAATGTAAAAATTGTCACCTGCTGCCATCATACACTGGCCATCAAGCTAGCAGTGTCAGTAAGCCAGTAGGCTGACCTTTCAGATATTGCATCAGCGCAGGAAGCTAGGCCAGGAGGTCAGGAGGCCTTTCCCTCCTCCACAGGGCAGCTTTCCTGCGCTGGCTGACCCGAGCCTACTTTTCTGCCTGAGTGAAGCTGCTGGGTCAAGGTGTGTAGAACACACTTAGGGCAGTCCTGATACATCCACTTTAGAGTAAACCAGAGGGGGGTAGGAACAGATACAAAGACAACAATCCAGGATATACATATGTGTGTGTCAGTGCTGCTCCTGTCCAACAAAACTGTTCTCACATTTCTCTGTTGGAAATTTGATTTTAAGTCTGCTACCCTTCTTTCCCTTTATTCAATGAGTGTGTGGGGGGAAAAAAAGGAAAAAAGGGAAGGAAAAAAGGGGAAAAAAGAGGGGGGGGGGGGGGGGAAGGGGGGGGGGGGGGGTTTGAGAAGTAAAAGCTGATGTTCAGGTAGGACAGTAACGTGTAAGTGCAGTGGAGTTGCAAACACTTGGGTCCATTCATTTCACCATATTCACAGCCCTCTTTGCCTACACTTGCAACCATGCACACAACTCCAGTCTTGTGCACTGGGTTTTCATGCTTCAAAGTGTCTTCAATGGACTGTTTTCTTACGCATTATACACTGCGTGGAGCACAAAGCTTGCACACCTCATTTCAACACATACTGGGGAGAAAAAAAAAGAAAACCCAAAACTTACAAACTAAAACAAAACAAAACAAACATGAGAAACAAAGACAAAAGTTATAGATGAAAGGTGAGACTTCAAAGTGAAGAATAATGCTAGGGTTGATTGATGTTGCTGCCCATACATACAGAAAAATTCCTTTCGCTCATGTTGCAATTATTTGGCAGATTCCAGTAAGCTAGAGTTACCTTTATTTTCTTCCAGCTTCACATTCAATGCTTAGTGTTAGGAACCTGATCGCACAGTTTCAGTTTGTGACTACTTCCTGGTCCCCCCCCCCCCCCCCCCCCGGTCTCACTGCACAGAATGTTATCAACCTGTCTTGACTGAAAAGTATAGGGGGAGGAAAAGAGGACACACCTGCAATTGCATTAGTTTTATCTAACACCTCTGCTATCAGCTCTCAAACCTTTCTCAGAAACCTGCATGTTTCCAAACAAGGGTGGAGATAAATGATTACTTACATCAACACCAGGGCAAGGCAGGATTTACCCTTATAAGGCAATGTTTCTTGCCTCAAAAACTTTTCTTATCAGTGGGCTAGGGGCATGACTCAAGCATGCATGAGACTTGAGAGTGGCTGGTACCACTTCATGTGGCTTTATCAGCAACAGAATACTTTTTCTGGTTGGCAAAGACTTGTAAGATACTTGCAAGCTTGCACGAGCTACATATTGCATGTAAGATGTCATGGTTTGCATGTAAAAATTTTCTGGTAACATGAAATGAGCAAATAGTACTTTATACTATGCTTGACAGTAAAGTGATCATACCACTAATTCTAAGAAGTAATCATTATACTAATAATAAAAATGATAATGATAATGATGACGATGATAATGATATAATTTCTTGCTCAGATAGATGAGATTTCTTTGGGGACTTTCACCCAAAAACACTATTCCACATGTAACAGAGCTCTGCTGATTTTGCTTCAACCAGTGGTTGTACATGAACAGCACACAAAAGCATATTTATACCTTTCAGCAGTTTCTGGAAAATTAAGCCATGCATCATTACTACTAGCTACCATCAGAGCTGTCATTAGTTTTCTGCACATGAAAGATCTGCTTGGGCAATAAATATAGGTGTCAAGTGCAAACACACTGAAGAAAATGATCACATGTTTCAGATAGCTGGGGAAAATAATGTTCAAAACAGACAGATGTTCCCGTTTAAATGAGTCGTGCAGAATCACTCATCAAAAATATACCAGAACAACAGAACATCCTCCACTTTGATGCTAGGAGAATACTTGTAGTTGTTTGAAAGAAAATATCCATACCATACAATATACATCTGACAAAACTACTCAGCTGTGTTGAAAACCTTTCTGAACCAATGCACTGCAGCATTTGAAAACAAAATTCTTGATTCCTCTCTGATAAACTGTAAGCAATGAATTTCCCAACAAATTAATGTACTCATTCAAAAATAACCTGAGGCATGAAAACACAATGGCAATGTTGGAATGAAAAACAATATGAAAACATACACATGTACATCCTGATGATGTAAAGAAAATTTTCAGTGCCAGCCCGCTGGAACCTACCTCCATTTTGGCATTGGACCATCGCGGAATCTCCACCACCATGTTGAAGACTGTTTTCTCAGCGTTGGCATGCAGGGGAATGTCATGGAATGGAGAGACTGGAATACCATTGGGCCCCACTGCAACACAAGACAACACACTTCAGCCCTGGTCACAGCACACAACTGTCTCAAGATGAACTCCCATTCGACACATGACAAGGTGTTAAGACAAGAGTGCCTGGCATTTATCTTTGCCTTCTGTCGGTAACAAATGCTAGCCATCCTGTGATGAGAGAAACAGTGAGGGTGATATAAGATTGAAAATAAAATCACCCATGCTTAGGAAAACGAAACACACACAAACACACACACACATTGTGAGAATGTGAAAAGGTAAATTGGAGACAGAATCTAGCATACAATTAATTATGATATTGTGAGAGTTAGTACTGCTTGGTTTAATTCGAATCACATCTCTGGCCTACTTTCATGTGTTAAGTCATAATTATCACTTCCCAATTTATTTACAACATGCTTTGCCCACTAGGGAGAGACAAGCCATCATATCAAAATTCTTACAGTACACTACCCACAATGTTGACATGATTGCTTCCATTCTTAGTTTACACGCACTAAATAATAAATCAGCACGATTTAATATCACCTAATACTAATAGAATAGCAGTATCGACAAGGAGTGACAACATAAGCACATGTACGTATCAAGGCAAACACATATCGCTCACAACTCAGGTGGTCTGTTTCGGCGCGCTCGCCGAGTCACTGCATGTGGCACGTGTTTTCACTGAGCATCAGCGACACTCCATAAAAAGGCATAACATGAAGGTTGTAGAAAAGGGAGTGTTGTAATAATCATTATAATGCGTATCAAATCATACTATTTTTTACTTCAATAATGAGAGGAAAAACATAGATTACATCATCACTTGTGATCCAACTAATCCGCTGTGTCCAAAAGCCATACGGTTTCGTCGACACACCTAAACTACGAATAAGCTACAGCAATCTAAAAGTCGCTATCATTCACAATGTTGATCAGGATCGCACATGTCACATTCTATTTCTAGCAAGTTTCCACGAGGAAAGCCCTGTCCAAATTGTTCGCAAACATGTATAAATATAAGTCACAAAACCACTTCAGTGGGACTACGTATAATCAATATACTGAGACTGAGAGCTAGGTCATCTCTACGTGCTTCTACCTGCATTTCTGTCACTAAACTCACCGAAGAACACCCGGTAGTCAAGGCTGTTTCGCTGACCCCGTTCAGCTGTAGTGTACATATTGTTGGCCTTGAATGAACTTGTGGTAATGTGCCGCAATATGGTCTTCGATCGTCGAATGAGAGATGGGAGAGGAGACAAGCACACACTGTACGACTGCTTGACGCCGCGCCACGCAGACCCAATGAGCAAAGCGGCGCGTTGCATTGACTCGACTCAGGATTTGCCGGTGAAGAGTGCTTGGGAATTTGTGAACACCGAGCGCCCTCTTGCATCAAGGGAGATAACAAAGGCCCGCTCGCGCGTAGAGTTATCACACTGTGTTCTAATTTTAAAACTACCGAAATGGATTTGACACGACCACGTGACACTCCTCACTTGGTTCATGCAATATTTTCATGTAGGGCTCTAAGCGCTGAAAGTGAAATGTATAAATAAGCGGGTTGCTACAGCACGTCAAAGCTTAATTTTAGCTGTGTGCGCTGATATTTCTGAAAAGAAAAGACAAAATCAAACGACAAGTAACAAAGGCGATACATGTATCTCTTATTCAATCTTTAAAGGTAGGCTTAAACCCATACTGTGATAGGCGCAGACAGAAAGGCGAAATCATTGTGTTTACTTGAAAAGCAAACATGGTTATAATCAGTTTTCATTGCATGGATTCATTTGATCTTTCTGCTGCGATTCCGGTTATGAAATTTTCATGTAGGAACGTCTCAGCCTGGGCTCGGGTATTCAGGTGCTGTCATGCGTGCAAAGACTTGCTCTGTAAATGCGCAGTCGAGAGGGATAATGAAAGTGACCGGCTGTGAGTACGGATGTGTTTGCAAGCTTGCTCGCCGTCTTTTCAGATTGGTGCGTGCATTCTCGCAACAAAAAATTATGTGATCCAAAACTGCGTTTGAGAGAGAGAGAGAGAGAGAGAGAGAGAGAGAGAGAGAGAGAGAGAGACAGAGAGAGAGACAGAGACAGAGACAGAGACACAGACACAGAGACAGAGACAGAGACAGAGACAGACAGACTGACTGACTGACTGACTGACTGATCTGACTGACAAACTGACAGACTAGACAGACAGCCAGCCAGCCAGCCAGCCAGCCAGCCATGCAACCAGCCAGCCAGAGACAGAGACAGCGAGAGAGGTACACACACACACACACACACACACACACACACACACACACACACACACACACACACACACACACACACACACACACACACACACACACACACACACACACACACACACACACACACACACACACACACACACACACACACACACACACAGAGACACACACACACACCATGAGGGAAGGGGAAGTGCTCGTTGTACTAGTAGTCCTGAAAAAAAAATTCGAGTCAGGCACTTGCACATGCGCAATGACAGATGTAAAGACACTGCAGGACGGAAAGAATCATACGGGCAAAGAAGCGCATATCCATGCACGCATGTGTTTATGTACTTGTTATGTACATGTGCACGTAC
>JAWQFJ010003180.1:146286-191040 GCA_034096865.1 Theodoxus fluviatilis | reverse complement strand
GAACTTGCAGGCTACAAGATTGATGAAAAGACAAGGCTTGAAAAGAAGAGTAAGTCACTGGCCTCGATCCAGCTTCGTCGAACTTCATGAGCTCTGCATGCGTTTGGGGATCTGTTTTTAATTTGAAGCAGAAAGAGACACAGTTGCTGCAGTGATCCGGGCAGAGGATGATGATTGCATTTTCCTGCGCTTCACAGACCCATCAGCTCTCTACACCGCGCTGAAGAAGAAAGAGATTGAGCGAGATCTCGATTACTGGCGCAATCAACAACAGCAGGGGTGTCTGCTACGTGAAGCATTTCCTGCAGCTGATATGGCGCGCTCCTACTCCCACCTGACCAACAGCAACATCAGCGATCAGCTCACCAAATTCATCACCAAGGGGAGGCTACAGCTTTTAGAAACAAACGCAGTGAACAACACATAGTATCTAAACTCTTACCCCAGATCATGTTCACTGTGTGGTTTCCGCTCGGATACAATTCTCACGCGCTGAACGGATGTCACAAACTGAAGGGTTTGTATATTGAAAGGCACGATAGGTGTGTACATCTTGTGAGGCAGAAGCTGGAGAAGAATGTGTGGACAGAGTTTTGTCGGGTCTATGAGAACCAGCAAGTCGCTATAGAGGGCTTGGAAGTGATAGGTCCATGCAAACCTGATCTGTGCGTGCTAGATCATCTTAACTCCATAGACAGACAGAGAGACAGACAGACAGACAGACAGACAGACAGACAGACAGACAGACAGACAGACAGACAGACAGACAGACAGACAGACAGACAGACAGACAAATAGACAGAGACAGAGAGACATATAGAGATAGCGATAAAGACAGAGAGACAGAGAGTGTCAGAGACACAGAGGCACAGAGAGACCGAGAGAAAAAGACAGACAGACAAATATGAGAATGACTGTGAGTGCATATGTGTGTGTGCATGAGATAGAGAAAGAAATAGAGAAAGTCAGAGAAAGATAAAGACAGAGAGAGACAGAAACAGAGACAGAGAGATTACGAAGGCCTGATATCGCACATATGTAATAATGATTTCTAAAACGATAGCATCCTTCATACATCGTTACATTTTTAATGCACGAAGTTTTTGAGAGACAACAATAATATTCAACTTCTATTCGTAGGTATATACTTCAATCATTGTTTATCTATAATCACGATTATGGTTCAGCATACCTTGTTCTCCTTGTCAATGTAAAGATCTTTATATATAAAATTACGCTTACAATACAAAACAGTTTTCTGTATTTATACAAATGTTCTTTCGCAGTTAAAGACTCAACCGTTTTGAAGTTATTTATTAGTACCTTTGTATTTACATTATGTCAGTAGTGAGAAAGAATAGACAATACGTAAGTTAGGGGGCAAAACTTAATAGGTCACGCCTTAAAAGTATATCATACACAATTACGGCAAATGTGAAAAGCTTGGTTTAACTGCGAGGTTATCAATGTCAAATTGTGATTTATGTTGATTTTACAAGGAGCAATTTGTCGCAACATGTTACTCGGATAAAAGCAAAACAAAGCACTTAGAATTGGGCGTCGCTTAACTGCTCAAAATGGCGAAGTCGCGCAACTGAAGTTTCACATTGTCGTTCTTCTTCCTTCTTTACAGCGTCAGTTTCAGTAGCATGCTGCTTGCGTGTACAGGGTTGTGTTATCCTAGTCCCGCTCTACCTCAAGGTCACAACGACACAAATTAATCTGTGTCGTGTAGCAATAAAATGCGTCCCTTCATCACGCTCATGGCCCGTATCCAGAACGGCGATTTATCTTTTTAACACTCGATTTATCCCCTAACCCCGGGTTATCTTGACTTCGGGTTAAATTTTATTATGCATGACGGCGATTTAGCCCTAACCTCGCGTCAAAGCAGAGGGTTAAACTATCCTCCCGATGTCGGCAAGATAAATAGATAACCCGGGGTTATCTTCGACTGAGCAAGTATTGGCTCTTTTAATCAGATGCACATGCGTTCATGTGTGCGGCGCGCTGTGAGTGTGTGTAGAAAACGTGTTATGACTCTAATCCAGCCGCGATTCAAGGGCCTGATGTGAACAATTTCCTCTCACTGCCTTGCCTGTCTCTGTGCAGTGAGCAAATGACCTTGGCCCGTATCCAGCTTCACTAGGGAAGGTAAATCGGTTAGATAAGGTACGCTCGTCAGAGGATCCTAGGTTGCGCTTTGCTGTATATACTGGTTTCCAGCCAAGGGAGAGCGGAACAGACAGTTGGAATCGTCTGAGTTGACCGAGACCAAGATTTAGCAAACCCCGCGTTATTTTCGCTTCATGGATGGGGATTTAACTTAGCGTCTAACCTCGCAATAGCTAACCCGGGTTTAGAGATAAATCGGGGTTAAAATAACTCGCCGCTCTGGATACGGGACATGTCAGCATAGGTTTAATATACTGAGAAGTTCTGAATGTCCAATGGACGTGAGTATCTTTTTTTAATCTTTCACATAATTTATTCAAAAATGTAAAGCCTATGTCTCTCTCTCTCTCTTTCTTGCCTGTCTGTCTGTCTGTCTGTCTGTCTGTCTGTCTGTCTGTCTGTCTGTCTGTCTGTCTGTCTGCCTGTGCCTGTCTGTCTGTCTGTCTGTCTGTCTGTCTGTCTGTCTGTCTGTCTGTCTGTCTGTCTCTCTCTCTCTCTCTCTCTCTCTCTCTCTCTCTCTCTTTCACTCTCACTCACCCACTTTCCATCTCGATCACTCACTCACTCACTCACCCATCTACTCTCTCTCTCTCTCTCTCTCTCTCTCTCTCTCTCTCTCTCTCTCTCTCTCTCTCTCTCTCTCGCTCGCTCGCTCACTCGCTCGCTCGCTCACTCTCACTCACGTATTCATTCTCCCTCTAGTCTATTAATTTTATTCTCTTTCTCACTCACTCACCCTGTATCCTTCCCATTCAAATCCCCTTCTCTCTCTCAACTCAACTCTCTCTTTCGCGCGCGCGCTCGCTCGCTCGCTCGCTGCGAGTGTCTCAGTCTCCACCTCGTCCCTCCAACCCACTCCACAAACACACACACACACACACACACACACACACACACACACGCACGCACACTCATAAACCACTCCTCTCTCTCTCTCTCAACCTCAGCATATGAAGTGCATCAGCAACAGGGCCGGATCAAAGTTTTTTGAGGGGGGGTGCTTAAAATTGTTTTAGGGTCTTCTCATCGAAGTGGCGAAGCCACGAGTGCGTGCCTGCGAAGCAGGCACGCCCCTCTAGGGGGGTCCGGGGGCATGCCCCCCCGGAAAATTTTGAGAAAAATGGTGCAAATCTGTGCAATCTGGCAGTGCGGTCATTTCCAAGAGTTTTTTTTTGGTCACAGATTCTTCCTGTCTCTGCCCGGGTTTGATTTGTCTGTGCGAGTAGCAAAAGGAAGGCATCTTAATTATAGCAGCACCCCCCCCCCCCCCCCCCCCCCTCCCTCCCCAGCTACCTTGGCTGCCAAGTAGAGTGTGCTTATACCAAGTGGAGAGTAGTACAGCATCTGGGCCCAGCATCTTTTAGCCCCCCCCCCCCCCCCCCCCCCCCCTCCTTCCCAAGCTTTTTACTAACTATACTGTCTCTGCTACCAAGCCAAGTGTGCCGATATCCGATGAGGTGGGAAGTAGATCAACATATTTGAGCAACCACCCCCACCCCCCCCCCTCCCTCCTTCCCCCAACTCCCGCTGCCCCGGAGGTTTTTTTTTTTTTTTTTTTTTTTGGGGGGGGGGTGCTCGAGCACCCCCAGCACCCCCCCTAGATCCGGCCCTGAGCAGTATATTTGTTTTGTTCCTTGCTGTAGTGATGAATGGGGCCGCGAGTCAAGGGTGAAACAGACACTAACAGACGCACGACGCGCTGAGTGAGCAGAACTGAGGTTGGGAGGGGGGGGGGGGAGGGGGGGAGGGGGGGGAGGGGGGGTGGGGGGGGACGGGGGGGAGGGGGGGGAGGGGGGGAGGGGGGAGGGGGGACGGGGGGGACGGGGGGACGGGGGGGAGGGGGGGGGGAGAGGAGGGGGAAGAAACAGCGTTGCCCCCAGATGCTGCAGAGTCATCTGTTGCAAGATTTGCATCGGAGATATGGCGACGAAGCTCTCGGTGTCTTCATTTTCTGTGCACATCCCTCTCCGCTTGTGTGTGTGTGTGTGTGTGTATGTGTATGTGTATGTGTATGTGTGTACGTGTGCGTGTGTGTGTGTGTGTATGTGTACGTGTGCGTGAATGTATGTGTGTACGTGTGTGTGTGTGCGTGTGTGTATGTGTATGTGTGTGTGTATGTGTGTACGTGTTTGTGTGTGTGCGTGTGTGTATGTGTATGTGTGTGTGTGTGTATGTGTGTGTGTGTGTATGTGTGTGTGTATGTGTGTGTGTGCGTGTGTGTGTGTGTATATGTGTGTGTGCGTGTATGTGTGTATGTGTGTGTGTATGTGTGTGTGCGGGCGTGTGTGTGTGTGTATGTGTGTGTGTATGTGTGGGTGTGTGCGTGTGTGTGTGTGTACGTGTGCGTGTGTGTGTGTGTGCGTGTGTTTGTGTGTGCGTGTGTGCGTATGTGTGTGTGTACGTGTATGTGTGTATGTGTGTATATATGCGTGCGTGGGTGTGTGTGCGTGTGTCTGTACTGTGTGTGTATGTGTGTGTACGTGTATGTGTGTATGTGTGCATATGTGTATGTATGTGTATGTTTTCATGAATAAAGTATTTTTGATATGTGTGTATGTGTGCGTGCGTGCGTGTGTGTGTGTGTGTGAGGTATGTGTTTGTGATGTGTATGTGTGTATGTGTGTATGTGTGCGTGCGTGAGTGTGTGTATGTGTGTATGTGCGTGTATGTGTGTATGTGTGTATATGTGTATGTATGTATGTGTGTGTATGTGTGCGTGTGTTTGTGTGTGTATGTGTGTATGTGTGTGAATGCGTGCGTATGTATGCATGAGTGTGTGTGTGTGTGTGCGCGCGCGCGCGCGCGTTTGTGGTGTGAGTGTGTGTGTGTGTATGTGAATGCGTGTGCGTGTGCGTGTGTGTGTGTGTTTGAGAGAGAGAGAGACAGAGACAGACAGACAGACAGACAGACAGACAGACAGACAGACAGACAGACAGA
This sequence comes from Theodoxus fluviatilis, assembly GCA_034096865.1. Classification (NCBI taxonomy): domain Eukaryota; kingdom Metazoa; phylum Mollusca; class Gastropoda; order Cycloneritida; family Neritidae; genus Theodoxus; species Theodoxus fluviatilis. The sequence goes on along the minus strand of JAWQFJ010003180.1, from coordinate 185,928 downwards.
GACAGAGTGAGAAAGAGAGGTGAAGAAAGAGAGAGACGGGAAGAAAGAGATAAAGAAAGAGAGAGAAAGACAGACAGACAGACAGACAGACAGACAGACAGACAGACAGACAGACAGACAGAAGCAGAGAGACAGAGACACAGAGACAGAAACAGAGAGGGGGGAGGGATGGGGAGGGAGGGTGAGAAAGGGAGGAGGAGGTATCGAGGGAGCGAGCGAGTTTTACGCCCTTTCAGCCTTTGTAGGTTATGCAGTGTCATTGATCACGAAAGTCACTCAATCCGGTTGGAATAAAGTCAAGTGAGTACACGTTTTTCCTCACCATTCTCTTCTTAGAAATCCTACAGGAAGACGCAGGTGATCTACATGTGTCAGCGACGGAGAGAGAGAGAGAGAGAGAGAGAGAGAGAGAGAGAGAGAGAGAGAGAGAGAGAGAGAGAGAGAGAGAGAGAGAGAGAGAACGAACGCTTTATTCGTTAGGCCTCCAGCCCATGAGAGAGAGAGAGAGAGAGAGAGAGAGAGAGAGAACGAACGCTTTATTCGTTAGGCCTCCAGCCCATGAGAGAGAGAGAGAGAGAGAGAGAGAGAGAGAGAGAGAGAGAGAGAGGCGTACATTATCATAGCATGTACAGTAGACTTACCGTAATAACGACGCCCGAGTGCAGTCAATATCAACCTTGCCCACCTCTCTCCCTCGTGAATGCACTGCTGCTGCAGAATGATTCCCCTGCTGCTCACTGAAATGTTGCTTCATGCGTCCTGCCTATACACACACACACACACACACACACACACACACACACACACACACACACACACACACACACTCTTTCCTCTCACGTGACTTTGAGGTCAGATTGCGGATTAAGCATGGCTACATACGGGCTACGAGTTGCTGTCCCATTTCGAAATGTGATGAGCGCAGGCCTCTGCGCGTTTGCGCGCACATGTGCGCGTGCGTGCGAGCGAAAATGTGTGTGCGTGCGAGTGTGTGTGTACGCGTGTAAATATGTGTGCGGGTGTGTGTTTGTGTGTGCGCATGTGTATATGTGTGTGCATGCGTGCGTGCGTGCGTTCGTGTGTGTGTGTGTGTGTGTGTGAGTGTGTGTGCGTGTATGTGTGTGCATGTTGTTATGAGTGAAGATATTTTATTTTTAAGACTGTTCAGTGTATACTTTATAAGCCATCTATCGTGAATTCCAAATCCCATAGAATTCACGACTTTAGGGGTGGAGATGTTATGAGTGGATATATTTTATTATAAGTCAGTTCAATGTATATTTTCCTCCAGGTTTACTGGAGGTCCTACAGACTTTATCTGTCTGTCTGTGTGTGTGTGTGTGTGTGTCTGTCTGTCCCGACTCCACGGCTTATATCTCAAAAACTACTGGACGGATTTCCTTGCGATTTTGCACACTAACTTTAAGTTAGGTCCGATTGAACGTATCAAATTTTCAGAATCAAGGCTTGAAGAAAAAGTGGTTTTTTAAGGTCGTACACTCCAGAGCGCCTCCCCAAATACGCGGTTCATGGAATGGCGAAATGCGTGACTTTATCAAAACTGACAGAACAATGCCAGCCACCGGGAGAGGAGCGGCGGCTCGAGATAAGGGAAGGGAGTACAGGAGGGGGTCATTCTGAACACAGAGACATAGTATCTCTGAAACAGGTTGGTCACGTGACTTCGGCCCCACATTCCAATGATTTTACCAATCAAAATTCAACATGATCAATAGACCATTGAGAGTAAAAAGAGACGATTCTATTTCACTCCAATTATTTATCCCGATAGATAAACACAAATTTGGTGTTCTAATAAAACTAATCTATGAGATTTTCAGGAAATCTTTGAGAACTACTTTTAGCGCGAACATCGTCGATAAGGTTGCAAACTGCCTTCAGCACGTGCGCTTGTCTTTGGAACTAGTCAGTATAAACGCATCGAAAAGGATTCCTATGGCTCCGGGCTGGTTTCGTGAATCTATGGTTATACTCTCGCAAGTAAATGCTTTCTGGCCGGAACCTATGGTCTAACTGCCTTCACACTGTTTGACGAGCTGCTGAGTCCACACTTCGATCATTCGTGTATCGACTGATCTAGAAGGAAGATTTTACTCACTGTTGTCTCTGTGTTGAACGTTCTACGTTGATCGAGTCGAAGTTTCTTCCGTCCGATTCCGAAGTTCGATATCATCGGAGAGCTCAGAAGCAGTTTTTCTAAGTTTAATCCTTCTAAGCATACATTAAATTAATGATTCCTCATCAGTAAAAGCACTCAGCGGGTTTCTGGGCGTATCGTACTATCGCCGTAATCGGTCCACAAGATTATCATTATGCAGACAGGATTGGTTGCCTTACTCGCACAATGAAGTATAATTGTTGCTGTTGTATTCAAAGTCCTTATAATTAGTAGAGTTCACAATATTACACTCTTGTGATTCGAATTTTATCGCATACAAGTTTTACATTTATGGGAAATCGATGTTTAGAAAATGAACTGACGGAAAGATGGCTGCCAGTGTCGAGTGTATCACAACAAGCGGAGGAATACACTCAACGATGTGATATGGCATTCAGCGTGGCTGAGACTCAGTGTTGAATGGTGGTATGCATGTTATGGAAGAATTAAGGCTATCACGTGACCAACCTGTTGCTGAGACTATATTCACTAGTCTCAGCCACGCTGAATGGGAGGGGGTGTGCGGGGGGGGGGGGGGGGGGGAGGGAGAGAGAGAGAGAGAGAGAGAGAGAGAGAGAGAGAGAGAGAGAGAGAGAGAGCTCTTCTCGAGAGGTTGCTGGTTCGAACCCGATCTTTTTTTAATTTATTTTTTAATATGCCAAAACCTGGAGGTTCAGCGCCAGCGGTTTTTATATAAGCCAGCCAGTTCTCAAATCTCTCCCTTAGAGAAAACCAGCCAGCCGCTGAGATATTGTGCTAGAACGTGAAGATTTGAAAAGAACAAAGGGAAGTGAACATTCTGCTGCATAGCTTGTGCCGAAAATAGAATCGGTCAGTGAGGGGACAAAAGAAACCACCTCGTGACTGAATTGAACAAAAGACTCTTGTGACTAGAATGAACAAAGGACCCTCGTGACCAAGATTAACAGAAGACACACGTGACTAAGATACAAGATGGCGTCCGCAGAGCGATTGGTCAGTACAGGACACTGACCGCAGCTATAAATTCGTCCACAGCTCTCCCTCGCCCTTCTCTCTCTGACGCCGCTCCTCGCACCTGGGCATACGTGTGCGTGAAGTGACCGCGCCCTAGGTCAACCACACGGGCGTGATGCAACACCCCCGCCAGAAAATAAGCGTGGCCAGGCGGCCATGCTTGACCTCCCTCCGACAGCGTCATGACTGAGGCCTGACCCCCTGACCCACCACCGGCCACAATGTGGAAAGCAGATGAACTACGCTTGACCAGACCCCATCGACAAAACGATGCAAGACCTGTTACGCCACAAATCGGATTCTAAATATACATCCGGACAAGAGACTGCTCAGAGAGGGTGGAAAGGGACATAAATAGATCTGGAAATCCCAAAGCAAGGGACGCAACTGTGTGTGACTGCTGCTGTCCCGCTATCCCGCCACCCCCATTACGTCCCCCCCACCCCCCATCACGTCCCCCCACCCCCCGTGCCGTCCCCCACCCCCACCCCCTGTCTCTCTTCCTCCAAGCCCTTCTCTCGCACTGCGAGTGTATTTGTGTGTTTGGTGAGTGTGCCTACATTTGCACACCCTTTCCACCCTCTCTGAGCAGTCTCTTGTCCGGATGTATATTTAGACTCCGATTTGTGGCGTAACAAGACCCACGGAGAATGCTAGGCCTGATCAGCCTGCCAGCGTCACGCCTGACCTACCCAAGGCATCAAGAAGGAGGGGAGATGTTAGATGATACCCTCCCTTCCCCAAGTGCCAGATCTAAAGAGTCCTGACCAGACTACGTATCACCCGACCCTATCGGCTCATCACTCTACAACCCTGTTAAAAGAGACTCTACTATCATCAGCGGTCAGCTAAAACTGACGCAAGCAGATAAGTGTCCCCATTGAAAGGCTGGCTGGCTAAACCTTACATTTTGATGCTTTGAATTAGGTATAGTAAGAATTATCATTTCCTTGATATTATTAAAGTTATCTTTGAAGTCAACCCCACCTACTTTCTTCTCTGTGTGGTCTCGTTCACCCTTGATTGCATGGGAAGAAAGTGAATGTTATTAGACGGCAAAAAGAAACCCCTAGACAATCTCTCTTGAGTGAGGGATCAAGAGCCCCGTCTCGTTACAATGTGATTGCGTGGGAAGGTAAAATCTCATCGTACATCGTCCTATTTCACGGTCACTTGTAAGTTGTCGCTGCGAACGAGGCCTATTCACAAAACGTCGACCCAGATTTGTACCGGTCCAATCAGATTGAACAAACATTGAATATCGATGCAATTGATATTGCTGTTTTGTAGTATCAAAAAGTCAAATTAGGTAACATAACAAAGCACTGTTGGTAGTCTCTGCGACATCTTGGCCTTTCTTTCTCCCCTGTAATCTGTCCTGCATACTCTCTTTCCATCTTTTCTAGTATTTGTTAAGTTACAAAACGCAAAACATTATAAATTCTCACCATTTACAAAGTGATCCCAACAAACATATCGATCTGCCTTAGTGTCAAAAGTGAGTGGCTTCAGGTTCAGTTTAGCGATCCACTCACGGCGCCTTTGAGTTGAGAGATCCAGCATTTCCTTGCCTTTTCGCGTGGCAACACGTGGTGCGACAAAAAAACTTCGATCATTCTCTCTGTCATGCTGATTGTGGCAGTTCTTCACACAGCAGGAAGTCACGATTGTAGAAACAAAAAAACTTTCTGCTCCAAAAACAGTCGTGTCTTTCACATATTTTGTAAGCGACGCGCCATTGTTTCCCTAGAAGTAAGAAAAGATCACTCTGTCTTCGCGAGTGTGTCTCGATCTCGACGGAGCTAATAAATGCCGACATTTACAACATATATCAAACCGTTACAGACAATCCAATCTGCCACAGTGATGAGAGCACTTAATTTTTATTTTCTTCAAAATTTGAAAGCAATCGGCACGTCTGCCACTTTCATGGCTGTAAGCTCCATGACTCGAAACACGTTTACATCGCAAGTCCGTGGAGTGACATCCATTTAATTCATTGAAAGACAGTCCCCGACCGTGGTCAACTTTGATTGATTCATATCAAACGTTGAGCTAAAGGGAAGTCACTGTACGGACTTGCAAGGTAAACACGCTATAAGCCATGGAGATCACAGCTTTGGAAGTGGCAGACCTTCTGCTTTGTTGAAAAGAGCCGTCACACACTTGAAGTACACGCGGTAAATTCTTTCATTTTTTTAATCCCTCAGGACTGATTGAGTAGTAAAAGTCGGCAATTACACCCGTGCTGGTAGCCAAGTCGGAGGTAGCAGACGACAACAACGCCATCTCGCGATTTCCCTTGACCCACCTCCATGGCTGGCGTAAGGGAGGCTGGCTCCTGTCTAGCAGAGGAGATACCGCTATTGAGTGAGTGTAACCGGAGATGCCCAGCGCCAAGCTATTCATAGCTCAGCTGACCAGTCTTTGTCTGCTACACTCTAATACAGAGATAGGGCTGCGCAGCATACCCTTTCCCGCCAAACAGTTCAGTTCAGTTCAGTCTCTTAACCCTGAGATGGGTTGTTGAGGCACCACTGATGACTTTCGGACAATCTTCCTCCATCGATCTCTATCCTCTGTGGCTCGCTGTGAGTCAGCAAAGGTCAAGCCTGTCCACTCTTTGATGTTTTCTTCCCACTTCTTTCTCTGCCTGCCTCTCCTTCTCCCACCTGGTACGGTACCTTGCAGGATGGTCTTGGCCAGCCCACTCACTGCCTCTTGACACGTGACCGTACCACTTCAGCTTTCTGCTTTTCACGATTGACAGCAGGTCTTAGTACTGTCCAATTGCTCTCCTGATCCTGTTGCTGACTTCCTCATTAGTGACGTGGTCTTTGTATGAGATGTTCAGAATCTTGCGGTAGCATCTCATTTCCAGGGCTTGTATCCGTCTCTGTAGTTCAGATGTGAGTGTCCAGGACTCGCATGCATACAAGAATACGGAGATGGCCAGCGTGCGCATGAGCCTGATCTTCGACGCCAGAGTGATATTTCTGTCACGCCATATTGGCTTCAACTTTGCCAATGCTGCTGTTGTTTGTGCTATCCTGGACAGTATCTCTGGTTTGGACCCTTCATCAGTCACGATAGATCCCAGGTATTTGAAGTTGTTCACAGCTTCCAGTTTTTGGCCCTTCACTTTGATTTCCATTTTGAAGCCCCGAGGATTGTTCGTCATCACCTTGGTCTTCTCGGCGCTGATCTCCATGCCATATGCCTGTGAGGTCTTGTCCAGGTGCTCGACAAATAGTATTAATCACTATATCCGTGTTCCGTTCTGTGAGTAGATCATTCTGTTCTTATTAACTTTGATAGATATGAGTGTAATCACTTGTAGCTTAGTCCTGTAGACTATCATGAATATATCACGTTGCATATATAATTATTTTCCTAATAAGTGTGGTCTAAGAAGCACAAGTGTCTGTAAAGGCAGCGACCAGTCAGCCCTGCCTCACCGTTCTGTGAGGGTGGTTTACCCTGAGGTCTGTGCCTTGGTTTGATGAGAGATTGGTTTGATAAGAGAGAGTCCAGGAACTGTGAGGGAGTGTGCTAGCTTGGCTGTGTGGTGGAGTGAAATAAGGCATGATGGTAGCAGGTGCAGGTATGAGACAAAATCGTACTTGCTTTCCACAACTTTATTTTTCACCCATGGGTACAGGAGCTGCTGGCTGGTCCGGGGCCTGATGATAATGGCCTGGACCAACCCAAGACCGTGGTGGCAGTGGTCTCTTTAGACCGTGGCGTGGCGGCAGGGATCTCTCTAGACTGTGGTGGCGGTGATCTCTCTAGACCGTTGTGGCCGTGGTCTCTTTTGTCTCGTGTGCCGTTCACCCTTACAAGCGAATGCACGGACCTCACAGGAGCCAGGGTGTGGATTAATTCACAGATCTTAACCCTGGTTCCCGGGCTGTGCTACTATTTGGCAGAAAGGAGAGATTACTTAATTTAACTTAGTTTGAAATGACCTTACAAATGTTGCCTCATTCAGTATAACACAATCTATTGAATGACTCACATGCCGTTGCAAGTACCTGTCTTACTTGAGGGAAAACATCAGATTTATACTCAAAATGCCTCAATTCAGACGCCAGAGTGGGAGAGGGGCTCACTAGCCAAGGGTCACGCTAATGTAACGAGTGACTGACAGGGCAGCTGCACTAACAATCAGACCACTGTAGAGGAGGGGGTCACAGAGCGGTCAGCTGGTCAGCTTGTCGTACAGAAAGGACGGGGAAGAGAGGGGGGGGGGGGGGTGTGAGAGAGGTCTGACACAGAGAGATCTGACACACAGGATAGGGGAGGGGTGGGGATAGACAGAAGCAGGGATAACTGAATAGAGGATGAACACAGTAGATGTACAATACACTCGGTGATATGTGCACCCCATCACAGCTGCAATAAAGCGCTCATCAACCCCAGTATGCCTCGAGTTCTGCAAGATGGAGTTCCTGGCGATGGTTATCTCCCTTCTATGATGAATGATTATCGACGTTAATGCTTTTATTAAATCGTCCCTTTGATCAAGAGAGATAGAATTGAATATGAAATCGTTTCGAGGATGTGTGTATCCAAAGAAGGTCTATTAAAAAATCTACATTTAACGAAAACGTGCTTTTTAAGTCCCAAAAAAGCAACCAATCAAAAATACTCGACCTGCTGGGGGGAATGCGTAATGAGTCTGCTACGCTAGCAAAGGTCAACAACTGCTCAGCAACGGAACGCGGGGCTAAGCTGCACGGATCCTTCAGTTACTTCCGCGGGCAAGGGGCTCAACTCTCGCAACCTTTTCCCATCTAGGAGCAAAATCGGGTACGTGTGAAGGCAGTGCTGGCGCACAGTCGTGCGATAAAACCTTGATGCGGTCATGAACAAGCGTCGGATTGGATTACTCCCCCAGATGTGCAGCTTGAGTTGGTCGATATACGTAAACGTTCTGTCTGTCACTCTGTCGAGAGATGCCCGGAAAGGATTGATATTTGGCTCGATGATCAGGAGGAAATATATCAAGCGATTTAAGTCTCAAACATGGTTGCTAATTCACAGCCTAAAACAAGCACTCCGCCCTGTCTACAAAGACATACACAATAACGGTTTCAAAAGGCAATATCGAATGCACGGTCATGTTTTACCTGGATACAGAAGTATTCGCATGAAGGCATGATGAAGGCGTTTCACAGGAAAGCCTTAACGTTTTGCAATGTTTTCGATATTTTCACGGCATCTATTACTTTGTTAAATGCAATGACGATTTCGTGTTTGTCACGAAATCTGAGGGTTTTTCTTTCTGTTCCTCCAGGTTTACTGGAGGTCTTCACAGCTTTATCTGTGTGTGTGTGTGTGTGTGTGTGTGTGTGTGTGTGTGTGTGTGTGTGTGTGTGTGTGTGTGTGTGTGTGTGTGTGTGTGTGTGTGTGTCTGTCTGTCTGTCAGTCCCGACTTAACGGCTGATATCTCAAAAACTACAGGACGGATTTTCTTGACATTTTGCACACTTACTGGAAGTTAGATCCGATTGAATGTATCAAATTTTCAGAATCGAGGTTTGAAAAAAGTGAATTTTGTACGTTTTGGTGTTGCCAAGAAAACGCTACAACAGAGTCCGAATGCAAAATGTGTGACGTGATCATTAGACATCGAATAACGTGGCGTAATTTCGAGGAGATTGGACATTGGTGAACGAGAAAAAAGGATTTTTTATCCCTCCAGGTTTACTGGAGATCGTCACAGCTTTATTGGTTGTTTTTTATGCCAAAACCTGGAGGTTCAGCGCCAACGGTTTTTATATGATAACTCTTTACATTAATGTTTGTGAACATCACGGAATTCATTCCATCATTGTTTTGTTAGGACTCATTTTATTCAAGTTCACAGCGTCCTGTCTTCTTTTACCTTGTTATTACAGTGATGGCATTTAAAATTATCTCGTTTTCGTTGCATTTTCAATCAGCTTAAGTTAGAATTGAGTTTATTAGCGAACATTTTTTCAAACAATGGCTGGCTTTGATGTCTCTCAGCCGTGGAACGTTTATAAAAAAACCGATGAATGTTCAAAATCAGACGTGTTTTGGAAATGACTCGAAGAACAGACGAAGTGATCTCACTTTTCTTCCGCAGGAATGGAACTCCAACGCAGCTGGCCACAAATGTTCTCACTGACATGTGTGGGAAACCATGGGCTGTGCGTAGGGAGAACAAGGAAGACTCAGCGTGAGCAGCACGAAGTTCACGTGGGACCGAGCCCGAATGGTTTAGCGACCAAGACGCACGTCATGAATATGCGATTATCCTTTTTTGAAAAGAAGCGAAAGCAGTTCTGGCGTGAATCATGTCGACAGAACCCCGAGAGACATCTGCTTATTAAGTATTTGTCGTGGCCATCATTGTTGTGTCAACCAACCACTGTTAGTACATAGAACCCCAGAGTACATTCTCTCTCTTCACTCCACCCCACCCACCCCCCTAATCACTGGTCTAGACTTGGCTGATTCTATCTCTACGCCAGTCCCAAATAACAGAGCCGCTGAGATCCTTCGAGTGATTAAATAGGGTGCAACTGAACGTCATCTGATATGGTGGCTGCCGCAAGTTCAGAGAGCGGTCAAAATGTATCCTGACTGACATTCACTTGTTTGGCTGGGAAGCGCATGAATTAGAGTACATTTTGTTCCCAAACAAAGCCATGACATCAGTGAGGGCAGATGCAGTGACGACCACTCCAGCGCCTCAGGGAAGAGAAATGCAACTGCTGGAAGATCCCACGGGAGTTTCACCATGCGTCCCTGCTACCTTCACGTGCTAAGTTCTAGAAATGCAAACGTGTACTCGGCTCAACTGACAATTATGCATGGTCAGACAATCGGCCCTTTCAGAGTCGTTAAGACCCCTGTCGGTTGGGGGTCAGAATAGACCCACCGCGTCTCCCTACGCGATTCCAAAGAGGTGAATGAATATAGTCAAAACTGATAGACCAATAAACTCCACCCATCCATCTACGCATTCAGATGGGTCACAATCACAAGCAACAAAGACATCCTCTCCTACGTGTTAACTTCTTTCAGTGAAAAGTCTGAAGGCTGGCTTTTTATACGATGTAATACAAACCCTCGGCTCGGACTGAGCAAAATCTGAGAGAAAAATGATAAAATACTGCTTCAACAGTGATAAGATGCTTCTAAAATCCTTTTTCAAACATGAAGAAAAGTGCGACAAGAATGTTTCAGTGAATGATACCGCATTCAATGATTAACGTTCAGAGCGATTTTTGTTCTATCCGTCAAATCAAAGAGGGCACATTTGAATATACTTGTGATGGAAAGAAATACTTAATCGAGTTTGACTATATGCAGCGAGCACATTGTGCTTACGAAAATCAACTTTTTGTAAATCAACAGATGAGGATTCAGATATGTACGACCTTATTTACGACACTGGGCTCTGTGGCCGAGAGGTCAGCTCGCTTGACCTGCGGGCGCATGCGACGTGAGTACGACGTTCGAAGCTGCGCGGTTCCCAGAGTTGCATCCTTGAGTAAGACGCTTATTTAGCATTGCTTCTCTTCACCCAGGAGTAGAACCGGGTACCTGAGAGGACAGGGATGGAAAATTGTAGTGCGATTAACCCTTGTATGCGGCCATGGGCCAGCATCGGGTTGGAATACTCCCCAGGAGTGGAGTTGGAGCTGGTACCGGGCTGTGTGCGTCCTAAATGTCTGTCACTATGTTTGCTGTGAGGTACCAGTGAAGGATTGATCAAGCTGCCCACTGATCAGGGGGTAAAGTGTAAAGCGGTTTGAGACCCAGACATGGTTGATGAGTCGCTGTTTTTATAATTTACTAAACCCAGATTCGTCCAGCCCCAGAGATAGAGCCATGGCACTGCGCCTCGCACATCATCCAACCCCCAAGCGTGGTCGCCCATCTCCGCCTGTCAAAGACATGGTTTCAACAAGCGAGTAGAGGTTGAGGGGCTGACTGTGTACTCAAGCAAGAGGGGAGAGCACTGGAGGGTAGGCTGCCAGGAACTGAAGCATATTGCAGATAATAGCGAAGTGAAGGGAAGTTCCTGTAAGTACTTATTGCTATTTGCTCTGGCACGTCATAGACGCTGACCCACAGCGAATGCAGTCTACAGAGTGGTAGGTGATCGTAGATGATCACCAAGTATCATTCACACACAGATAGCATTACACGCATGGACAGATTTACGACAAAGGGTTGCAGCCAGTATAATATTCTCTAGATAGTTTAATAAACCCATATTCTTCCCGTCCCAGGGATAGAACCACGGCACTGCGCCTTGCATATCGTCCAACCCCGAAGCATGGTCGCCTATCTCCACCTGTCAAAGACATGGTTTCAACAAGCGAGTAGAGGCTGAGGGGCTGACTGTGTACTCAAGTAAGAGGGAAGAGCACTGGGGGGTGGGGGGGGGTGTCACCAGGAACTGGTGCATATTGTAGATAAGAGCGAAGGGAAGGGAATTTTATATGGTTTCTTTCAAGAATGCTCATTATCAAAGAAGTGTGACGAAACAATGAGTCTGTTTCAAAAGCAAATAAGTGTCTTTTTTAAATGAAATTATTGAATGCATGTTCATTATAGTGATGCATTCACAAATTCTTCTTACGTAATCTGAAAATATTTCACTATCAGAAACAAACATTATTTTCCATCACTTTGTAAAAAAACTGGTCAAGAAACTTTAAGATTATTTTATGTAATGCAACAGTGCATAACTATGGGGTTTTGTGTTTTGTTTTTGTCTTCAGAACAGGGATGTTTCGGAAAGCCAACAATCTCCTCAGGAATGTTGCAACTACATACAAATTTGCACATCGACCTCTTTCACTTTTTTTCTTTACTGAGAAACAATAGCGGTCATACGCCACGGATGGTTTACAAAACATGTTTTGACTCTAATTTCCTAGATGTTATACGCTACAATTTCCTATATGTACTGAGCTCCGATTTCTTTGATGTACTAGGCTCCAATTTCCCAGATGTGCCAGGCTTTTATTTCTAATATGTACCAGGCTGCAATTTGCTTTATGTAGTAGGCTCTAATTTCCTAGCTGTACAAGGCTCTAATTTCCTATACATACACGACTCCAATTACCTTGTTGTACTAGGCTCCAATTTCCTAGATGTACCAGGCTCTCATTTCCTATATGTACTACGCTCCAAATTACTTGATGTACAAGGCTCTAGTTTCATTATTGTTGTCGTCGTCGTCATCATCATCATCATCATCATCATCATCATCATCATCATCATCATCATCATCATCATCATCATCATCATCATCATCATCATCATCATCATCATCATCATCATCATCATCATCATCATCATCATCATTCGTGGTCGTCGTCATCATCATTATTATCATCATCATCTTCATGATTATCAGTATTATCACCATCATTATCAGTATTATATCACTGTCCATGTGCAAAGCATGGTGGTAAACTGGTCGCTGATTGGACTACACTGCGCGACCATATTGCTATTCTTACGTACGTTTTGATCCCATGCACGTAACCACTACTTTGTATTGGGTATGAAGTGTACTGATTGCATCTTGTTGTACTTATTCGGTGCATACCACTACCAGTAAGATGTGCATTTAATTGAAACGAGCTTATCTTGTCCATTCATCCCCCTTGAAAAGTATGCTTCCGTTCATGCTTTCATTCATCCACCCTTCTCAAATGCTCAGTCTCCAATTTGTCGTCGTAAACAGATTGACGGATGATTGGATGAATTAATGGATAGATGGTTGAATGGAATTTAAGGGCTTATCAGTCCTGTAGGCTTTACAAGGCCTCAACGTTATTCAGAAAGCATCCATAAATACAAAGAAAAAGTTTCATATAAAACTTAAAAGGTTATCTCAAAAGAGACAAAAGATAAGCATATTGAAAAGAGTGAAGGTATTAGTTATAACAGAAAAAGACGGGAAAAACACTAAAAATCTTGTATGCTTCCAAATTTATCATAGATACCTGAAAACTATTCAAATCTTACCACAGACAGGATGTTTTGAAGTACTCCATAGATAATTGGACATTTAAAATCTCTGTCTTGCGTCAGTGTAGCGGAGACACTACACCAGAATGTGCCTCGCGGTCAGCAAGCATCAGCAGGCCAGGCACTCTGGTGGAGGCTCAGAAAGCAAATAATATGAATTAGATGATAAAGAATGGCCGATCCGGGAATGATAGAGAACAAGCTTGTCCCTTCTAGAAACAGAGGGCGAGGGCTGTCTTTCCCCCAGGTAGGCGACACGTCTGGCGACGTGTTAGTCACCCTGTTGTCCCAGTCGGCCACGCCATCATCGTTGATCCACGGAAGCAAATATTTTATTAAAAAAACTGCAAGAGAATTCACCTGCTAAACATGAAAAATGCAAGGGAATTGCTTTTTCTATCCCTCAGGACTCGATTGTTGATTTTTTTTTAAATCTCATTCTTGACGTCACTGATTGTTCGAAAGGCGTGACGTGATGCCAGCAACAATCCCACTATACCATCAGCGCCCGTATCCCGGTGAAGGTGTACTCGACCATCGCCAGACAGAACAGGGGAAACGAGGCACATCCAGACCTGTTCAACCGGCACCATCGTCACCACCACAACTCGTGTTGCATATCCTTCTCTAACATGTGAGTGTGAAGGATGATTAGCGATTGATTGTAGGGAATTTTTGACCATAAAAAAAAAATCTGCACATTTTGTCTGTTCCCCCAATGACCTTCGTCTGAAAACAACTATTTATCGTTTCCTCCTCCTCCTCCTCCTCCTCCTCCTCTTCTCCTCTCCTCTCACTCCTACACTCTCCTCCCCCTCCTCCTCCCTCTCCTCCTCCTTCCTCCTCCTCCTCCTCCTCCTCCTTCCTCCTCCTCCCTCCTCCTCCTCCACCTCCCTCCTCCTCCTCCCCATCCTCCTCCTCCTCCTCCTCCTCCTCCCTCCTCCCTCCTCCCTCCTCCCTCCTCCTCTCCTCCTCTCCTCCTCCTCTCCCTCCCTTCCCTCACTCCTCCTCCCTCCTCCGACTCCCTCCTCCTCCCTTCCTCCCTCCTCCTCCTCCTTCCTCTCCTCCTCCTCCCCTCCTCCTCCTCATCCTCCTCCACTCTCTTCCTGTACTCCTCCTCCTCCTCCTCCTCCCTCCTCCTCCTCCTTCATCCTCCTCCCCCCTCCTACTCCCTCTCCCTCCTCCTCCTCTCTCCTCCTCCTCCCCCACCTCCTCCCCTTGCGTGCTCCTCATCTCCTCTCTCCTTCATCCCTCCTTCCTCCTCCTCCTCCTCCTCCTCCTCCTCCTCCTCCTTTTCCTTCTTTTCCTCCTCCTCTTTTTCCTTCTCCGTTTACTCCTTCTCCATTTACTCCTTCTCCTTTTCCTTCCCTTTTCCTCCACCTTTTCTTGTTTAGTCTTTCTCACCTAGTTTCTACATCCCCTTGCAAAAACATCGTCCTCCACATTACCCTTTGAGCACAGCTTCATATGTTTGTCGCCCCTGGCACTGCAGACGCGCCAAGCCAGACACACAAGCCGCACAGTGCCAAGGATGGGGGGACTGAAGCCGACGACGAAGAAGTACCTCAACTTTGTCAAGCACCCCAAGGTGGAATTCCGAGCAGTGGACACCATTCCAGGCATAGGTCCCGCGCTAAGAGAGCAGCTGGAGTCCAAAGGCTACGAAAATGCTTGTGAGCCCCCTTTACATAAAGTGCGCGAAGCTTGGCTGGGCTCGTATCAACTCTCTCGCTGACGCTGTGCGTTCGCCTCCTTCCGTGTGGAAAATCCCCAACCCACCCAATCAAATAGCTCGTTGCATTCATCAACTAACCAATGAAAAAGCTCTCTTTATTACCTTGTGACGTAGCAGGACTAACATTCAGCTACTCGCGTTACCTTCAAGGTAACTAGCTTTCAGTTAAATTGACGCTGTGCAACTCCGATAGATAGTGTCCCTAACTGCTAGCTAGTTACCTTGCAACTAGTCACTAACTGACACTAAATTAGCTGGCAGGTAGGCATTTGTTGAGCAACCGGCCCCAGAGTGACTGACTGATTGATTGACTGACTGATTGACTGACTGACTGGCTAGCTCGCTGGCTGGCTGGCTGGCTGGCTGACTGACTGGCTGACTAACTAAATGACTGACTGACTGGCTAGCTGGCTGGCTGACTGGCTGGCTGACTGACTGGCTGGCTGACTGACTGACTGACTGGCTGGCTGACTGACTGACTGACTGGTTGGAGTTTTACGGCCTGTCAGCCTTTGTTGGTTATGCAAGGTCATTGAGTCCTAACTCACTATAGCTGATTAGAGTAAGGGCAAATGAAGTATAGATTTCTCTCGATTTTCGCTTTTCACAAATCGCGTTGGGTGACACGCACGGTGTGTCTATTCTTTCCTCAACCCAAGGTGAGTTTTACACGACCAAATGGCTGCAATAAAATACATCGCAACAAAATTTCCTTCCTACGGCTTATTACGACCAAGGCAGAGCCCCCCCCCCCCCCCCCCCCCCCCCCCCCCCCCCCCAAAGAAAAAAACCACATGTTACCGTCTTCATCGGACGCTTCGAATCATTGGTCATTCGGTCGCTGGTTTGTTCGCTGCGCCCGAGGAAGATTTTCAATTGAAAATTGGTCCATGTTTGCCGAGTTTTTTTAACCTCTACTCCTCGTCGCGATCGCCTAATAATTATCACTGTACATACATGTTTGGCCTTAAATTTTGAGGTTTTGTTCGTCTGTGGTGCAGTCGTTTTCTCTATTGTCTCCTGTGCAGGCCCCTCCATAGTTTGACGCTTCTCGTGTTCTAACCCTTGCACTGCTGAAGCACCTGTTGTCGCCCTTTAGTTTCACCTTTGTCTTCGACAGCCCTTCTTAAAACGTTTCACTGTTAAATATATAATGTTAACCCTGTTTTGCCTGTGATGTGTGAATGCGAAGATCAAACAGGTGTTACATACTGCATTACAAGTTGCACGTTGTTACTGTAAAAATTTGAAGTATGATGACTTCCATAGTGCACTTCCTAAAAGATCGGCGAAACTAAATATAATTTCATTGTGCGAGTTTAAACTTTTACTGAAATCTATACGTTGCCAGATTCTTAACAATTTTAATCGACAATGCACTGTACCCCCGAAAATTCATTTTGCTATTTTGCACATAATTCTTCTTCCTGCGGTGACACCAAAGATTATAGGTTACACAAAGATAGTTCATTAGCGCATTGTCGTGAGGATCGAGACACGTTGCGCCCCAAGCGGATGGATCAAGCGTTGCCCTGTGACCTGCATTCGATTGTTAAAAAGTAGGACCTTTCAATACATTTTGATGCATTCAACATACAGCTTTGATAAATTAATGCTGTTCATGGCTTACATTTTCTTCGGATGGGTTTCTAGTATCCCAAAATATAGCTTTTTCTGCGCGAACTGGAGAGAGCTGCCGCCATTGAATTGCCCAAAGAGTAGACATATACGCCATATCTACACGAAAGCAGTCCTCTGATTGGTTCCCTGAATAGAATCCTCCAATCAGCAGGCAGCTTTCTTCGCCGTCTTGTCACTGAGCGGTGTGAGTACACTTTCCTTGATTCACTCCTACTACCGTCCGCTAGGTTCAGCGTCTTGTAACTTTGAAGAGCAAAAGCTTGGCATGAGCTATCTTTGTGTAACCTATAATCTTTGGTGACACTCCGTAGAATTTTGATTTCAAATGTCACATCTTTCTGTCTGTTTATTGGAGAGCTTCAGTCTTTCACGAGACAGACAGAAAGATGAATGGATGGATAAAAGCATGGATAAATGGATGGATGGAAGCATGGATAAAGGGATTGATGGATGAATGGATGGATGGATGGATGGATGGATGGATGGATGGATGGATGGATGGATGGATGGATGGATGGATGGATGGATGGATGGACGGACGGATGGATGGATGGGGTTGGATGGTTGGTTGGTTGGTTGGTTGGTTGGTTGGTTGGTTGGTTGGATGAATGTTTAAAGGCCTATCAGCCTGTGTAGGCTGTGTCAGCCACTGACCACACGGATCACCGGCGTTGGGCGGAATAAAGCAAGTTAAGTATATCCTTTTCCAGGTATTCGCCTTTTGCGAATCACGCGAGCACACGGTAGGTCTATTCTTAAGGCCTCCTCACACTTTGTGTCCAGTAAAACAGCTAAATGACAACTGTGGGAGATTATTATATTTTAAAGACAATACAGACCGAAAAATTAACACAGGGCACTCGCGTGGTAGTCGACAAGGATACCACCGGGATGCGTGTATTCACATTAGAATCAGTGTATTCATAGTTTTCTGTCCAATTTTCCTCGTAACGTCAAACTCATAGTGATTGTGGCAATCCTTTCGATTGATAACTCCTCAGCCAACCAGTTCCCCACAAACAGAACGGACAATAACACCCTACGGTGTGATATCACATCCTAGATCTTTATTAACTATGCTGTCTGCCCAGTCGTTCAGCACGGGCGGTGTTTGAATTTCTTCAGTCTCGATCGAGTCAGCTGTGCACCTTGTGACAGCAGGTTTTTCCACAATAAACTGCACACATTAAAGAGATACAGTGATGTAAAGATGTACAAGAAATTCATAGACAACCAACAACTGACAGATGAAATAGCAGAAACCACAGAATTTTCGAATGGCCACCACTGGGACATCTCGCTGGACACATCTCCACCGCTACATCACAAGCAGGAACCCATCGGCCTGGCTGTTCGAGCATGTGACCGACGGACATGATAAAAATAGCGCTTGTTCTAATCGGGTGGACGCTCGACAGATGACTGCTTTGGGGACTTGCGAGAGCGATATTTCAAATGGAAACAACATTTTAGCCGGAAATGTGTCTACGATTTAGGAGATATTTGCTCCACACGTAGAAAACATTTTATAACAAATGTCTTCATCATATCTGACATTAGGTTGCTGCTTAACCTTTCCCTTTCAGTTCTCATCGGATCGCAAAGCACGAAAGAGATGTTTACACGCTTTGCTTCTCACGCTGAGTAATGAGACCCGACACATCAGTCACCCGTACCACGTCGGTCTCGCACGATTTTTCTGGCGTGTCAAAGGCACTAGGTCAACTCTTTGCACATGGCGCTGTCTCGTGTCGGAAAATACACTCATTACCGAGAAAACTTTCGAACCAGTCCTTCGATCTGTCTGACTCGTGGACAGAGCGCACCGAGGAATGCGATGCAGCGCTCCTAATTCAACTTTGTAGAAGCTACCCGTCCGAAGTTTCCGCCCCTTTCTGATCGTAGGCCCGTTGTGCTGTGTGAATCAAACGACACGCCGACACTGTCAGAGTGGTTGAATGACGCGAAGTTGGCTTGGAAAGCTATTGCTCAGCCACGCGCATCGCTGGACGTGGAATTTCTGCAGGGAGGGTCTCCATTGGGCTGGCTCCGGCGCGGCGCAGTGTTTGGGTCGAAGAGGCCGCCAGATTCACTTCTTGCAAATCTGAGACTAGCGGTCTGCAAGAACCCTCACTGCTCCGCCTCGTCTAGACTTCTTGTCTGCCTAGCTGCTCTGCAGTCTGCACATATAGAAAGAGCTCTGCCAGGTTTCCCCCCTCGGTTTAAGTATTCTTTCTCCCTTAAGTTGTACAGTCTGCCCGGGCTTGCGTTCTCCCTCTGTCTTTGTCTCTCTGTCTCTCTGTCTCTCTCTCTCTCTCTCTCTCTCTCTCTCTCTCTCTTCATTCGTTCTTCTATCTCTCTCCATTCGTTCTTATAACTGTCGGTGTCTGTCTGTCTGTCTGTCTGTCTGTCTGTCTGTCTGTCTGTCTGTCTGTCTGTCTGGCTGGCTGTCTGTCTCTGTCTGGCTGTCTCTCTCTCTCTCTGTCTGTCTGTCTGTCTGTCTGTCTGTCTGTCTGTCTGTCTGTCTGTCTGTCTGTCTGTCTGTCTGTCTGTCTGTCTGTCTGTCTGTCTGTCTGCCTGTCTGTCTGTCTGTCTGTCTGTCTGTCTGTCTGTCTGTCTGTCTCGCTTCTCTCTCTCTCTCTCTCTCTCTCTCTCTCTCTCTCTCTCGTTCTCTGTCGTTTTCTCTCGTTTTCTCTCGCTCGCTCGTTCTCACTCGCTCGCTCGTTCTCACTTGCTCGCTCGCTTGTTCTCTCTCGGTCGCTTGTTCTCTCCCGCTCGCTCTCGCTCGCTTGCTCACTCGCCCCCCCCCCCCCTTTCTTTCCTTCTCTCCCTCCCTCCTTCCCTTTGTCCCTCCCTTCCTTCTTCTCTCCCTCCCTCAATCTGTATGTGTGTGTGCGCGCGTGCGTGCATATGTGTTTATGTGCGCGTGCGAGCGCGGTTTTCCATCATAGGTAAATGTTTTCGGGGACTTCATAGAAATCTCATTCGCAAATCGGAATGAATGCAAAATGCGAAGTTGAGATGGAGAGACGAAATTCAAAAACTTCAACTAGAAGTTAGTAATGGAGAGATCAAATGTATTTGTCACATCACGCGATAATAACCGACATATCGAGAGGAGATAGAATGTCGTGGAGCAGTTCCTGCTTTTGATGAAATGGCTGCTAATTTTCAATCACAGTAAATAAAATTTTCTGCAATCCTTTACAGAACGAAACTTGAAAGGTGTACTATCAAGTGTTTCGTATTCGAAATATCTACCAGGGTACGTAATGGAACATAACATGGATAAATGCATACATGAATGGATGTTTTTTGCCTGTAAGCTTTTCTCGTTTATGCAAGACCATTGAGCACAAACAAATTAATATTACTGGGGCGCGTTTGTTAGGCAAGTGGCTCCCCTCAATGGCGAATCGAGGGCGAGCGAGGCGCACCATCTGCTAATGAACGAGAAACGCAGGCAACGCCTAGCCCTCGATCCTACGCCTAACAAACGCGCCCCTGGTTGGAGTGAAAGCATGTCAAGTAACACTTTCCAAAGTCGCTCGCCTCCTATGAATCAGGAGGAAATTGCGGTGAGTCTTTTCCTGCCCCCAGCCCACAGAGTGAATGCGACATAAATACCAGTGTGATTTCAACTTGAAGACTGCATATCATTTCGTTCTGGAAGCGTCACCGATCGAGCACCTTTCGTTAAATAAAAACGAAATTTCTTACAGCTCACTGCAAGTAATGTCACAGTTACAGCTACATGTAGTCTTGCTATTTAGTGGATATTGGGTTAAAGTGTTGATAAAACAGTCTAAGACACAATTAGTACGACGTCAGAACCTTTCAGTGCTGTCGGTATTCGGCTCGATCTATGGCACCCAAGCATTAACTAATGATGTAGTCCTCGCACTGCAAATTCTTGTACATGCGTCGTTGAACATTTTCTTTCAAAATGCTTTCATCAACAGTAAATTCAGCTTAAACACTATGATTACTCGATTTCATAAATAATTCAATCCATATTGAATCAGGCAACATAATATCACTTTGATAATTTTAGGATGAAACACGTATTCACGTCTTGTCAATCTTTTCATCGGACGACAGTATGTCAGCATCAACGTGTGCAAAACAAATGGTTGTTATGAGGAGTGAGTGTTCTATACTGATAGACGTTGCTTTACACGATAGCAAATTCTTGTCCCAACACTTATTTTTTCAGACCGTAGATACTACGTTTGAACTCATTTTCCACTTACTGGTTTACATTCACGCAAGTGTCTCCCAAACCCGTGAATTGTTTTCCTTTCAAGAATGTAACCACAGCGAACACGTGCATCAGAAAAGTTCCCATTTAAACTACTGTAATAACAAGCTGTGGAGAGCTTTATTTGAAAGGATTCCTTCAATAAATGAAACGTTCCAAATTTTATGCGTATGACTGTTGCACGTGGAAGTGCTCGTGCAAAATCTTACCCATGGAACGTCATGCCAGACTAAGTACATTAGCCCAAAGTCAGTTATTCCAAGAAACAACCAAGTTCAAAGGTCACTGCAGACTTGCACTTGGGAAAACCACTCCTAACTTCTCAACGATTCGATTGTCGAGTTACAGACTCTAACTCAAACGCCACTCAGTCAGTCTGGCTCGCAGTAAGCCACTTGGACTCCTGTGAACGAAAGCTTGGCCGAGAAAAAAATAACAAGGCGAAGCCGCACCCAAAACTGGTGTGGACCCACTCCAGGAATCGATGAACATCCTGCACAGGAGTTCAAAGCCCCGAGTGTGCCAAAGACAGGGAACCAACAGACTCGGGGTGAGCGAGGTCGATCTCTTGAAGAGACTTAGGCATTCCGGCACGGAAGTGCAGTCAGATCAAAGCCAGATCCGCACAGAACTGGACAGGCATGACGTCACTGGGTCCTCGCTCTTGTGGCAGGCCGCACCTGCAGCCGTTCACATGACTTGGCTTGGCGGTGGAGTTGTGTGTGTGTGTGTGTGTGTGTGTGTGTGTGTGTGTGTGTGTGTGTGTGTGTGTGTGTGTGTGTGTGCGTGTGTGTGTGTGTGTGTGCGTGTGTGTACGTGCGTTTGCGTTTGTGTATGTGCGCGTGCACGCGTGTGTATGTGTATGTGTGTGTGTGTGCACGACTGATGCAAGGTGCGAATCGGGTCGGTTTTTATCGTTTCATTTTTTTCTAAAGGATAAAAGTTACGAAAATTTTGGATAAAAATGATTCGGTGCTATGTCGATCCACAATTCATAGTGTCTATGCAGGAGGTAACAGCACAGCGTGCATGTACTCAGTGAATCACAAATCAGTGTTTGATGCTTTAAGTGATGCGCACATAATGATCTGAAGTGTACATTTCATTTAAACATATGTGCTTTTATAGGGATTACGTATTTGTTGGCATTATAAAGTCCGTAACTTGTAATCGTAACGTCCACATGAGCGCGCGCGCGGACACACACACGCACTCTCTCTCTCTCTCTCTCTCTCTCTCTCTCTCAATCTCTCTCTCTCTCTCAATCTCAATCTCTCGCTCGCTCGCACTCACACACACACACACACACACACTCTCTCTCTCTCTCTCTCTCTCTCTCTCTCTCTCTCTCTCTCTCTCTCTCTCTCACACACACACACACACACACACACAAACACAAACACACGCACACACAAACACACAAACACACACACGCACACACACACACACACACACAAACACACACACACTCACACACACACACATACACACACAAACACACACACACACTCACACACGACAAACACACACACACACACACACACACACACACACACACGACACACACACACATACACACACACACACACACACTCACACACACACACACACGACACACACACACACACACACACACACACACACACACACACACACACACGCTCACACACATCGTTACCATTGAATGAACGATCAAAGGAATGCAGTTTCTACGGCCTATCAGCCTTTGCAGACAATGTAAGGCCATTGTTTACGATGAATCCCTAATAGTTGGTTATTATAATCAAGTCACGAGTTCCTTAGTTACTCGCCTCTTACGAAGGAGACGCCGTGCGTTACGGTTGAAAACCCATACGAATGAGCGACTTTTTTTGAAATTATCTCCCTTGCCGCCGCTTGGCGGCGCGTCGGCTCCAAGGGGCTTGGTTGGTACACAGTGACACGTTCTTTCGCTTAGATTAGACCTGAGTGTTCGAGTTTTTTTTTAATTGTTTTCTTGCTGTCGCTTTCAAATCTGTTCACAGTACTAGGCTGGCTGGTTTACTTAGATGTGATTTTTTTTAATGCGTGCTAGCTGATATTAGGTTTAGAGCTTGAATTTTCGATATTACACAAGTTCTTTTTCGCTTACAACTCCAGTGTTCGAACCAATGAAAACCACGGAAAGAGATGGCCGTTTTGTTCCTTGCATCTCATTGGCCAGCTTGTCATGAGGTCAGCCCGTGATCACGCGCTGATCTCATGACAGTTGTAAGCGAAAAAGCGAGTTGTAAGCGTAGATGTGATTTTTTTTAATGCGTGCTAACTGATATTAGATTTAGAGCTTGAATTTTCAATGATATTACGCTTACAACTCACTTTTTCGCTTACAACTGTCATGAGGTCAGCGCGTGATCACGGGCTGACCTCATGACAAGCTGGCCAATGAGATGCAAGGAACGAAACGGCCATCTCTTTCCGTGGTTTTCATTGGTTCGAACACTGGAGTTGTAAGCGAAAAAGAACTTGTGTAATATTGAAAATTCAAGCTCTAAACCTAATATCAGCTAGCACGCATTAAACAAAAATCACATCTAAGTAAACCAGCCAGCCTAGTACTGTGAACAGATTTGAAAGCGACAGCAAGAAAACAATTAAAAAACCTCGAACACTCAGGTCTAATCTAAGCGAAAGAACTTGTCACTGTGTACCAACCAAGCCCCTTGGAGCCGACGCGCCGCCAAGCGGCGGCAAGGGAGATAATTTCCAAAAAAGTCGCTCATTCAACTGCAACAGGAAAATTGTTCGCAAAATAGCAGTTATGTTACAGGTAAAGGCAGAAGATATGATAATAGATTGTAGCAAAAAAAAACACAACTGTGTATATACCTCGGAAGTACTGTAGATCTACCTCCAACCTTGTAAACCGCCGAATCCGCATCGTATTTATTAGCCTCTCTCCGCGCTTGATCGTTCACTTCTTTACAACGATCGGATGACCTGTTTTCCGAGCTAAATGCAGTCGATTTCTAGCGACAAACTGTCGGACTTTCTTCGGTCACATTTGTATATTGTAATATGCAGTTTTCCTGCTGAAAGAGGCTACATAGATGAGTTTAGGACCAAACAACACTTCGCAACCAATGCCCATTAATCGGTAGTGTTTACATTATTGCTCCAGCTAGAAAATATGTAAAGTCGATGGACACGTGCATCATGCTCTGTACTGAGTTTTTCTCCAACCATTTCTCGACGTCTCCGAGCAAGATAGGACTCACTAGCGACACATGAGGCACTAGCGACACATGAGGCACTAGCGACACAAGAGGCACTAGCCACACATGAGGCACTAGCCACACATGAGGCACTAGCGACACATGAGGCACTAGCGACACAAGAGGCACTAGCGACACATGAGACGCTAGCGACACATGAGACGCTAGCGACACATTCTCTGACCAGGAACAAGGCGACGAAGCAGATGCTATGACGTTTACCAAAGAAGCTAAAACCAAGTGCTGTGCAGGCATCGCTTTGAAACTAACATGGCTGCCGAGTGAATAAGGACCATTGCAAACACTTGCTATTTTTGAGAAACAGCGCAGGAGTCGAAGAAAGGTTCAAAGTTGGCCATTTGCGGATTATGGCTCAGATGGAGAGTTTGATCATTAATCTATGTGCCTGTGCAGTTTGTGTGTGTGTGTGTGTGTGTGTGTGTGTGTGTGTGTGTGTGTGTGCGTGCGTGTGTGTGTGTGTGTGTGTGTGTGTGTGTGTGTGTGTGTGTTTGCGCGTGCGTGTAGGTGTGTTTGCGTGAGAGAGTGAGTGAGTGTGCGTATTTGATTGTATGTGCGTGTGTTAAAACCGTATGCTTGCATGTGTATCTTCAGATGTGTGTGTTTAAGTGTGTGTGCAAGTGTATGTATCTCTGCGCGCGCGTGTGTGTGTGTGTGCACAAAGAAGAAGCTGCAGACAGAGTGGGATGGCGCATCTTGAATTCAAGAATAATAATCTGTAAAGGACAGCACCGACAAGCGTCAGCGCAAAATCGACGCCACAAAACATCGTCCTTGCCTTTCTTGAGGCCAGCATGTATCTATCCCCTCTGTATAACTAGCTTGGAGCTTCCGTACACTTGGACAGAAAAACTATCCCCTCCCCTCCGTCCACTCCCCTCCGTCCCCTCCCCTCCCCTCCCCTCTAATCTCCTCCCCTCCCTTCCCCTCTAATCTCCTCTCCTCTCCTCTCCTCTCCTCTCCTCTCCTCTCCTCTCCTCTCCTCTCCTCTCCTCTCCTCTCCTCTCCTCTCCTCTCCTCTCCTCATCTTGTAATCGTCTTGCAGGGAGGTCAGTGCAAAGTATTATGTAAAGTAACTATTGCATAAATGCATTGTTTCATTTGGCAGGTTCGTATCGAATATTGAGCGGATTGGTCAGGAAAAAAGCCTCTCTTTTCATCCAGACTTTCCTGTGGACAGAAAACTGTCGACGTCCTTTCCATGGTCTATCCGATCGGAGGAGAAGCGATGACAGGATGGGGAAAAGACAGAGCACCATCGGAGGCAATGAAAGAACTTTTTCTTGCCGTGAGTTCTTGATGCGATCGAGAGCAGCATTGGATCTGAAAATTCCTCAGAGAGGAGAGAAGCTGCTGGTACCTGGCTGTTTACATCCCATTTGTCCATCGTCTGGAAACAGTAAAAGGAATTGAGGAAGTAGCCTAGCTGCCAGAGATGTATAATGTAAAGCGGTTTAATACCCTCGTGAGGGTGAAAACACACACACACGCACACGTACACACACAGGAATGCACGCACTCACACACTCACACACACACACAAACACACACTCACACACACGCAAACAAACAAACAAACAAACACGCGCCAAAAAACAAAAAACACACACACTCTCTCTCACACAAACATGTGCACACACACACGTGTTCATAAACACGTAAACACACACACACACACACACACACACGTACACACATACACACACACAAAGACACGCATACACACACATACACGTACATACACACACATGCGCACACACGTACACACACACACGTACACACACACACGTACACACACACACACAAATACACACACACGTACATCCATCCACACACACATACACACACACGTACACACGCACACGTACACACCCACACACGTACACACACACACGTACACACACGTACACACACATACAGACACACACGTACACACACATACAGACACACACGTACACACACACGTACACACACACACGTACACACACATATACACACACGTACACACACATACACGTACACACACACACTCACACACACACACACACACACACACACACACAGAGGAGATCACGCAGTAATCTGTCGTCTGGACACCCGAGAGAAAACCGAGCAGTAGATGAGGCCTCTGCGACAGACGGGTCATTTGCAGCGATGTGTGAATGTGACTTCACCCTCGAAGAGTGGACGGCATTGGGTGGGCGGGGCGATCTGGTCACTACTTGGCAAGCGCTGGTCCGGCGACACGTTCCCACAGCGCTCAGAGGCGAACACCTGCGTGGCTCGTCGTCAGCGAAGTAGAGGCCTTGAAAATGCCTTCGCGCCTCGCCACAAAAGGCGTTGATTGAGGAGGCAGAGCGACGGCGATTTGGGCGCGGATAAGACGGCTCCAAACCCCCCAGGTGCGAGAGGTGTGGGTCTGGACGCTGGTCAGGCGTGGTCACTTGTAAACAAGGAGCGGACAACTGCCGCGGTCAGAATGGGCGTCTGCATTCTTGGCGCACCTTGCGGGGACGGGGAGGAGCGGGGGTGGGGTGGGGGTGGGGTGTTCTGGAAGAGTACTGAGGTGGTTGGTGCCGCCACGCTGAGAGCGCGTCCTGAAAGTCTGGGAGTGAATGTTGGGTGGTGTGGAACTTCTGCCTGTCGTGGTAACTTTTCCGTAAGCCTTGCGTAGAGGTGGCTGTTTCTAGCGATTCGGTGCGGCTCGATCTGATCTAAGTTATGTCTCGAATAGGAGGACGAAAACAACGAAGAAAAGGAGGAGGAGGAGGAGGAGGAGGAGGAGGAGGAGGAGGAGGAGGAGGAGGAGGAGGAGGAGGAGGAGGAGGAGGAGAAGGAGGAGGAGGAGGAGGAGGAGGAGAAGGAGGAGGAGGAGGAGGAACAGAAGATTAGTCACCTTCTCTTAGGTTTCGGTTTGTAACGACTCAGGATACATGGGAATCAAAATCTGGAATTTATATTCACAACCAATTGGATCCCTTTATCAACACACACCTGTTTGGGGCAGAACACATCAGCTAGTGAATAGGATACAAGAGAAATATATTTATTTGAGAAGACTTTATCCTCCTTCTCACGGAACAGGGTTGTCAGAATGTAGGTGGTTGCTGCATGGTAGGTCTTGAATTCATGGGTAAGTTTCATTTCCTCGCCCTCCCCGTCTCTTGCCACCCCATCCCCCCCCCCCCCCTCCCCCCGAAACTGGATGTATGTGTGCCCCGAGGGATCATTACCACAAGCAGCGCAGTATCTCTTCCCCATCCCCACCCCCATCCCCACCCCCATCCCTTGTTTCAAGGAGTCTGCCCCGAGCGTTACTGAAAAGGTGTTAAAGTCACAAAAAGTCCACGTTTATTAAGTGTGATGACTTGCATTTTTATCAAAATCTAAAAGTGACTGCTCTTCGATCGTTGTTCTTGATGGTACTGATGATAATGGAAGATGTACTGCAATTCAATCTGAAGGTATTATCACATGCAGACAACCCTATTGAGAAACTATATAGCGTGACGACATTGTTCTTTCCGTGAACTTTTTAGGGGAAAACCCCGGTGTTATTTATGTTCAGAGTGCCAGTGTCTAATTGATCCATCTAGTGCTGGAGTAAGACCTTTATATTCAACGAATCAACCACATTACACTGTCATTCTGTAAAACATGGATGTCTTATCTGCCATTGCCACTAGCGCGTTTATGAAATTATTTCAAAACTGTTCCATATCTGCCGACCGATTTCAATGCGGATTTTAAAATGAGGAATTATTTCCCTCCACCTTTAAGGGACTCACTCGCTAGTTGATAAGCAAACGACCGCCTTCCAAAGGACCATTTAAAGTAATTTTTTCGAAGCTTCTTGGTGTTACCACACTGTTGCCAAGCAGCTGCCCAGGTGTGGCAGACTGGACTTCAGCCTCTGAAACTTTTAAAAAGCAATGCTGAGGTGACGAGGACATGGCGACGACGACGACGACTGGAACGACGTCAACATGTACGAAAACAACGGCGATGACGACGACAACTTCATTTCTATGCTGGTGATGGAGTTGGCATTGTTGTTTTATTGTCGTAGTTGTTGATATTGATGATGAATGATGATGGTGACGACGGCGTCAGTGGCGACGACGACGATGACGATGTTGATGATGATGACGACGACGACGACGACGATGATGATGATGATGATGATGAAGATGATGATGATGATGAAGCAGAGGCAGCAGCAGGAGCGAAGAAGAAGAAGGAGGAGGAGGAGGAGGAGGAGGAGGAGGAGGAGGAGGAGGAGGAGGAGGAGGAGGAGGAGAGGAGGAGGAGGAGGAGGAGTGTATGCACAGAACGGGCAGGAGGAGGAAGGAGAAGGAGGAGGAGGCGGAGAGAGGAGAAGGAGGGGAGGAGAAGGAGGAGAAGGAGGAAGGAGAGGAGAAGCGACCAAGGAGGAGGAAGGAGGAGGAGGAGGAGGAAGGCAGGAGGAGGAGGAGGAGGAGGGGAGGAGGGAGGAGGAGGAGGAGGAGGAAGGAGGGGAGGAAGGAGGAGGAGGAGGAGGAGGAAAGAGGAGGAGGAATCGACGAAGAAGGACAAGAGAGGAGGACAAGGAGGAAGAAGACATGAAGAAGGAGGAGAGCCTTTCCCATCAGGAGGACGGAGGAGAGGAAGCCGAGGAGGAGGAGGAGGAGGAGGAGGAGGAGGAGGAGGGGGAGGACGGAAGACGGCGAGGAGGAGGCGGAGACAGGAGCGAGGACAGACGAGGAGAGGAGGAAGGAGGAGGAGGTAAGGGGGAGGAGGGAGGAGGAGGAGGAGGAGGGGAGGAGGAGGAGGGAGGAGGAGGAAGGAAGGAGGAGGAAGGAGGAAGGAGAGAAGGAGGAGGGAGGAGGAGGAGGAGGAGGAGGGAAGGAGGAGGAGGAGGGAGGAGGAGGAGGGAGGAGGAGGAGGAGGAGGAGGAGGAGGAGGAGGAGGAAGGAAGGAGGAGGAGGAGGAAGGAGGAGGAGGAGAAGGAGGAGGAGGAAGGAGGAGGAGAAGGGAGGAGGAGGAGGAGGAGGAGAGGAGGAGAGGAGAAGGAGGAGGAGGAGGAGAAGGAGGAGGAGGAGGAGGAGGAGGAGGAGGAGGAGGAGAGAGGAGGAGAGTGGAGGAGGAGGTAGAGGAGGAGGAGGAGGAAGGAGGAGAAGGAGGAGGGAGGAGGAGGAGGAGGAGGAGGAGGAGGAGAGAGGAGGAGGAGGAGGAGGAGGAAGAGGAGGAGGAGGAGGAAGAGGAGGAGGAGGAGGAGGAGGAGGAGGAGGAGGAGAGAGGAGGAGGAGGAGAGAGGAGGAGAGAGGAGGAGGAGGAGGACGAAGGAGGAGGAAGGAGGAGGAAGGAGGAGGAAGGAGGAGGGAGGAGGAGGAAGGAGGAGGAGGAAGGAGGAAGGAGGAAGAAGGAGGAGAAGGAGGAAGGAGGAAGGAGGAAGGAGGAGCAGGAGGAGGAAAGAGGAAGGAAGAGGAGGAAAGAGGAAGGAGGAGGAGGAAGGAGGAGGAAGGAGGACGACGGAGGAAGGAGGAGGAAGGAGGAGGAAGGGGGAGGAAGGGGGAGGAAGGGGGAGGAAGGGGGGGAAGGGGGAAGAAGGGGGAGGAAGGGGGAGGAAGGGGGAGGAAGGAGGAGGAAGGAGGAGGAAGGAGGAGGAAGGAGGAGGAAGGAGGAGGAAGGGGGAGGAAGGAGGAAAAGAGGAGGAAGGAGGAGGAAGGGAGGAGGAAGGAGGAGGAAGGAGGAGGAAGGAGGAGGAAGGAGGAGGAAGGAGGAGGAAGGAGGAGGAAGGAGGAGGAGGAAGGAGAAGGAGGAGAGGAGGAAGGAGGAGGAAGGAGGAGGAAGGAGGAGGAAGGAGGAGAAGGAGGAGAAAGGAAGAGGAGGAGGAGGAAGAGGAGGAGGAGGAGGAGGAGGAGGAGGAGAGGAGGAGGAGGAGGAGGAGGAGGAGGAGGAGGAGGGAGGAGGAGGAGGGAGGAGGGAGGAGGAGGAGGAGGAGGAGGAGGAGGAGGAGGAGAAGGAGGAGAAGGAGGAGGAGGAGTGGGAGGGGGAGGGGGAGG
This sequence comes from Theodoxus fluviatilis, assembly GCA_034096865.1. Lineage (NCBI taxonomy): Eukaryota > Metazoa > Mollusca > Gastropoda > Cycloneritida > Neritidae > Theodoxus > Theodoxus fluviatilis. The sequence goes on along the minus strand of JAWQFJ010003180.1, from coordinate 155,771 downwards.
AGGAGGAGGAGGAGGAGGAGGAGGAGGAGGAGGAGGAGGAGGAGGAGGAGGAGGAGGAGGAGGAGGAGGAGGAGGAGGAGGAGGAGGAGGAGGAGGAGGAGGAGGAGACGACGACGACGACGACGACGACGACGACGACGACGACGACGATGATGATGATGATGATGATGATGATGATGATGATGATGATGATGATGATGATGATGATGATGATGATGATGATGATGATGATAAAACAATAATGAGACTCATGGAGATATGCGTTTCAGGAGGTTTTGTTGTTTGGTTGTGTGTTTTCTTTTTCAGTGATTGCACTCATTTCTTTCAATGTAATAAAATTTATTTTACCATATCGTCTGAAAATCATTGTCCCAGATTCTTGTCGTCCTGCTTGATGGATGCATTCTCGACACACTGCCTCCGTTACTACTGCGCTATCAACACTGGTGGTGAAGGTCACGACTCAAGTTACCCCGGAAAAGAGTCCTCAAGATCCGCCTGTCTTTAATTTTTCACTCCAACGTCCATTGTCCTTATTAAAGAGCCAGGTATGAACCTTAAAGGGCAGGTTTCGTTCCACCCGGTCGTGGCAGGATGAGGCCACCCCGGGTGGAGACCCAGGTAGTTAGGAATGCGGGACTGGTTACAGAAATGTGCGTCACAGCACGGCGCCCACCCGAGATGGATGGGTAGTGTCGGACTGGGGTCAATGGGCCGTAACCGACCTCTAAATCATCAGGGTAGCAGAGGACAGCCCTATGGCGGGCCGCCACCCATTCAAAAGTAATGACTTCGCGCGGAGGGGGGCATGGGCGGAATCTCGCCCTCCCGACTCGCTCGCGCAGAGGCGTTCGGCAGAGGGTCGTTATGCCGGGCAATCTCTTCATCAGCGGGCGATAGCGCGCCCTGTGGCACCTACCCGAGACCGAAACAACTCCCTGACCCTCGGGTTCCAGAACCTTTACTTAGGAAGCGACCACACCGAGACGCCAGGTCCGCAACAGCCTCGCGTGCCGCTTGAAATCAAACGCGCTGCCGTCACGCTTGCGCTGCAAGATTTATAAGCGCTGGAAGACGGGCTGTCAGGAAGAAAGCTCGAGAGGTCTCCTGGGATCTGCTTTCCCGCCGCCAGTTCACATGTTCGCCTTGATTAATTTCGCGCAGGCGCCGCCATCAATGATTGAGAAGGGGTTGATTAGGTTTACCTGGCAGCAAGGTCGTCTTTCGCCTCCTTGGCTTACCGCGGTAGATGACGTACGTAGTCACTGTGCTCACCTGAGATGCACGCGAGGTTCATTAACATGCCTGCTCCATATTCTGCAGTGTCCTCAAGGGGCTTCTTCCCTCAAGTGACGTCAGGCCATTTGCGTTCTTCCAGAAGAATCCTTTTCCCCTTTGACAATACGCAATAAAAACGTTAATTACTTCGTTGTTGTCGTTTCTGAAGTACACTTGGGATCACTGGCACACAGTGATTGGGTTGCTGCAGATTTCATAGCCTATGACGTAATCACTGTCGGCACACGTCGATGACGTAGGCAGTAGTTGTGCACTTGATGAAATCGTGCCGAGACTCCAGGGCATCACACAGCGCTGCCCACTGCGTCCCGGGCGTGGCAAGGAGGTGGTTGCATCGAGAAACCTGCTGAGAGTCTGGAGACTCCAAGCCAAGGACGGCTGCTCTTCCTCTCTTTCTCTGCCCTGGTAGTCAGGCCCATGGCTCCAGCACCATGGTTGCCCCTGATTCTCCTCCTCGTCACTCGTAAGTACCGCATGGACTCTTTTTCGGCGCTTTTCGTCCCAGCCTGTGTGGAAATTGTACACATGTACACACAGACATATTTTGCCCTGATGAAGCCCACGGGAATGAACGTGTCTAACAAGAAGAAAAAGATTTGGGATTCAGTGACGTACATACAGACGTAGTGATAGATGTGGGTAGTTAGGTGCAGTTTCGTTCTTTTCAGTTAGAATGATAAGATCAGTCTACCTTTTGCCAAACAAAATCATGAATGCGTTCAGAGAAATCGTTTGTATGGTATGTCCATCCCTTCTAAGCACAGAAGCAAGTCAAAGGATGAATATGTTTTCATTTCCCGTGTCGAAATGGAAAGCGAAATCCCATGCAGAATAACAGCTTTATTCTATATTTTTTCCACCCAAAATTACGCAAGTTGGTTCTTGTCATATTTCTATCGTCCAAAGATATCTGTATACCTGACTAATTTTTAATACAAAGCCGGACACTCAATCTATTTATGTTTTTCTCTTTATGTTGAGAAGCCGACGGCCGTCGAATCAAATATGCTGCGTTATGTTGTTGTATACTAAAACCCGCACAAAGGTCTGTTTTACAAATCCTGATAGCCATTTTATCGATATGAACGTTCGAAGAGACACAGGCACGACACTTTCGAAAAAGCATACTTTTCAATGTAATATTCCGAAACGTTCCGTAAAATATCTGCGGTGCCGAGTTCTGTATTTAAGAATGTTTCTGTGCCATCTCATTAAGCACGGTTTACCACGAGGTCACGTTTGCGTTGACGATAGAAATGTGAGGGGCAAACCTCCGAAAAGTTTAACATTTTGAAAGTTTATGTAATCCTAAAACGCATCATGCTCCAGAAACCACTGGACAGAATGTTTACAATCTTATTGTATTTCAATATTTGTCATTAGTAAAAACTATTGTCACTAACGGATATTTGAATACGTTTTTGGTTAGAAATTTAGCTTTTACAAGAGTTTACTTATTACTTTAAGGCTATGTAAGGAGACCAAAATTATTGACTTGGTCTAACAGATAAATATGTAAGCAGGAAACAGCATCGATACCATATGCGTATACGTGTTCACTAAAATTGGCATTTTTCCAGAGTAACTCAATAAAATTAATGAACTTTTGCTGGCATAATTATTGCCTTCGCAGCGTTTATTACTATAATTTGAAAAGTAGCCTTTATTTAAAACGCATCTCTGGACCAAACTTCGACAAAATGAAAAACAACTCTGATAAAAAGTAAAACTTTAACAGATTGCACATGCTGGCACACATGTAAAGTTGTCTACAATTGTTCTCGATGTCACATCTAAAAACATTTCTATTTTAGTTTTGATTACGAAGAAAACATCTAATATATACGTCAAGGGTGCGCCCGCACGCACACACACACACGCACGCACGCGCACACACATACACATACACACACATACACACGATTGATCTTACGAAAGATCCTATAATGCCCCGGTGTAGTAGTAGCTGTCATCAGATCAAGCTTTGAAACTAAACAGGGAAAAGACCATGCAGACGAAACTGAGGTGAAATAACTTTCAAAGATGTGTCCTTTTTTCGAAGTATTTATTAAAGCGTTTCACACTCTAGCTTTACCCAAACCTCTGACTTCAAATGTACGCATACGTCTCAGTCATTATACCAGTGTAAAAAGCTTCTGTGTGGTTTACTATTCACACATGGACTGACAAAAATATCTCCCAATGGCAGAGCGCTACTGACGCTCTTGCTCCACTATTGCCAGCCGTGATTGGCTGCCACAATGACGCTTGCGAGATTGCCGGGGTGAAATCGCCTCGTGTACGACGGCCAAGATCGTATTGCAGTGGAAGTATATTAATCAGTAACAATCAGATGGAGTTTGAAAGCTTTCCTACTAAATGCTGGTCCTGATATGTATATACGATATACATCGTAGATAAAAGATGTTATTCTTGTAGGGTTTTTGATTGTCTACGACGGAAAAGTCAGCGAATTCGATTGAGGACAACAAAACTACAAGGATAAACAGTTTTTTCCTTTATTAAACCAATGATTTCTGTTCCTCGAAGCGATTTTTTAGACACTTTTGTTTTATCTTCTGGAATCTGGCGGTTTATCTTTCACCTTCGTTTTCTGTCATAGATATGACGTCACAGAGAGTCAGCAATCCAAGCGTGTTCATGTGAATGCACACGACGAGGGCTTGTCATGTTTCAATGAAGTGGGAAAGTTCATACTGCAATACCAGTGTGACGTGTTATCGAATCATTGTAGTACCAGTGTGTTATCAAATCATTGCAGTACCAGTGTGACGTGTTATCAAATCATTGCAGTACCGGTGTGACGTGTTATCAAATCATTGCAGTACCAGTGTGACGTGTTATCAAATCATTGCAGTACCAGTGTTATCAAATCATTGCAGTACCAGTGTGACGTGTTATCAAATCATTGCAGTACCAGTGTGACGTGTTATCAAATCATTGCAGTACCAGTGTGACGTGTTATCAAATCATTGCAGTACCAGTGTGACGTGTTATCAAATCATTGCAGTACCAGTGTGACGTGTTATCAAATCATTGCAGTACCAGTGTGACGTGTTATCAAATCATTGCAGTACCAGTGTGACGTGCTATCAAATCATTGCAGTACCAGTGTGACGTGTTATCAAATCATTGCAGTACCAGTGTGACGTGTTATCAAATCATTGCAGTACCCGTGTGACGTGCTATCAAATCATTGCAGACGCAGCACAAGTTAATGGCGCCCTGCAGACCACCCTGACCTACAATGAGAACGGCACCAACCTCGTCACCGTGAACGCAGACGCCAATGGCTCCCACCTGGACTTCGGCAGCTGGCCCCACTGGTGCCTGGGCGACGTCAGCCGCTGCACCAACGGGCTCACGGTCGCTCTCTGGGTCAAGGTCACAGGCAGCGACCCCACGACCCCGAACGCGGTAGTCCTTAGCAACGGCGGCCACGTCTTTTTCAGCAAGGGTTTCTACGTGAAGCAGCACCATGGTAACCAGTACCAGACAGGTGTGGCCGTAGGCACCAGTCTCTGGCGCAGCGACGTCATGGTGACGTCAGACGAGTGGTTCCACGTCACCTTGGCGTGGTCTGGCTCATGGCTGGCGGTGTACGTGGACGGGCTGCTGCAGAAAAACATCACCGCACCCGAGACTCGCCGAGCTGCCCCACCCTCCTACTCTGACGACTTCGGCGTCCTGGCAGGGCTTGATGACGTCGGACAGCCTCTGACGTCACCGCGTATCCAGCTCCAGGACGTCAGGGTATACGATGACGTCACAGCTGCGGGACAGGTCACCAGCTCCATTGGTGAGTATGCTGAATGACCAATGTTCCACTAAAGTCGAAATGATGAAACACGGCAGTACGTAGCTTGTTTGTCAGTCACTTTGTACTTTGAAGCGACGTGATCGCTGTTCAGGCAAATCGTGACAATGAGCATTGAACATGTTAGAGCTACTGCTTCTGAGAGAACGCTTGACTGCGTCTAAAGTCACCCAGGGAACAATATTCCACGGTCAGGCAGAGACTCAGACCAATGCCTGGAAGTTAACACTCAAAAGTCTTGATCGCAGAGAATCGAGATAAGTACCCCTGTGCATATGCGTCTCACGCGCCTGTGCGCACACACACACATGCACACAAAAGCACACATACTCTGTCTGTTCGTGTGTCTGTCTGTTTGTGTGTGTGTGTGTGTGTGTGTGTGTGTGTGTGTTTTGTCTGTCTATCTATGGGTCTGACTATGTGTCTGTCTGTGTGTCTTTCTGTATGCCTGCCTGCCTGCCTGCCTGCCTGTCTGCCTGCCTGCCTGCCTGTCTGTGTGTCTTTCTGTGTGTCTTTCCGTGTGTCTTTCTGTGTGTCTTTCTGTGTGTCTGTCTATCTGAGTGTCTGTCTGTGTGTCTTACTGTCTGTCTATCTGTGTGTCTGTCTGTCTATCTGTCTGTCTGTGTGTCTGTGTGTCTCTATGTCTGTCTGTGTATCTGTCTGTCTGTGTGTCTGTGTGTCTGTCTTACTGTCTGTCTGTGTGTCTGTCGGTCTGTGTGTCTGTCTGTCGGTCTGTGTGTCTGTCTGTCTGTCTCTGTGTCTGTCTGTGTGTCTGTCTGTGTGTCTGTGTGTCTGTGAGTCTGTCTGTCTGTCTGTCTGTCTGTCTTTCTGTGTGTCTTTCTGCATGTCTGTGTGTCTTTCTATATGTATGTCTTTCTGCGTGTCTTTCTGCGTGTCTTTCTGTATCTGTCTATATGTGTGTCTGTCTATATGTGTGTCTGTCTATATGTGTGTCTGACTGTCTGTGTGTCTTACTGTGTGTGTGTGTCTTACTGTCTGTGTGTCTTACTGTCTGTCTGTGTGTCTTACTGTCTGTCTGTGGGTCTTACTGTCTGTTTGTCTGTCTGTGTGTCTGTGTGTCTGTCTGGTCTGTCTGTCTGCCTGTCTGTCTGTCTGTCTGTCTGTCTGTCTGTCTGTCTGTCTGTCTGTCTGTCTGTCTGTCTGTCTGTCTGTCTGTCTGTCTGTCTGTCTGTCTGTCTGTCTGTCTGTCTGGCTGGCTGGTCTGTCTGTCTGGTCTGTGTGTCTGTCTGTGCGTCTGTCTGTGTGTCTGTCTGTCTGCCTGCCTGCCTGCCTGCCTGTCTGCCTGCCTGCCTGCCTGCCTGTCTGTCTGTCTGTCTCACATACACACGCACACGCAGACACCCCCCCCACACACACACACACACATAAACACACAAACACACAAACACACACTCCTATGCAAGATGTGTTTTTTTATATAATTGTACACTTCAAAAAGTGGGAGAAAAGCACGAGTTGCTTTCCAGAACTCTAGAAAGTATTTCATTTTTCATTCCGTTTCCCAATAAAAAATTAATTTTTACAAGTCTATTCTCCAAATCCCCTCTGAAAACACCTAGTTTTCGCCTTCGTCTGCTTCATGCACGATAATTATAGCATTGACGTCACATACCGAAAACGTGACCTCAAAGCACCCAGGCTTTTCTACGACTCAAAGCGTTGGTCCTTCCTCCCTCCCAATCTCGCCCTCCTCCATCATTGATGACGTCGGAACCAAGAGAGGATGCGCCTTGTCTTTGATTGTCTTTTCTGCCTTTCCTCCTGCATCATGCAGCGCTGCCTAGCCTCCCTCCAAACACGGGTAGGGTGAGGGGAGGGATTGGGGTGGGGGTAGAGGAGGGGTATCATAGGCAAGAAGCAGGATGCAGTGTGGAGGATTCGAACAGGCGGGTTTCACAGAAGCAATCCTTAAGAGTTATACCCCTAAAGGAAGAAAGAAACTCCTGAAAGGAGCATTGCCAACAGGACGGTCTTCAGAGGAAGAAATCCCGCCAACAAGTGTTTCGGCCCTGTAACTTGCGGCTCAAAGAGTACAGAGACGAGCGCTCACGGCGAGCGTCTGCGTGAACACGTTCAGTAAAGAGGAAAGCTTTGGGCTACGCGAGCGCTCGATGTGAACACGTTCAGTAAAGAGGAAAGCTTTGGGCTACGCGAGCGCTCGATGTGAACACGTTCAGTAAAGAGTAAAGCTTTGGGCTACGCGAGCGCTCGATGTGAACACGTTCAGTAAAGAGGAAAGCTTTGGGCTACGCGAGCGCTCGATGTGAACACGTTCAGTAAAGAGGAAAGCCTTGGGCTACGCGAGCGCTCGCCGTGAACACGTTCAGTAAAGAGGAAAGCCTTGGGCTACGCGAGCGCTCGATGTGAACACGTTCAGTAAAGAGGAAAGCTTTGGGCTACGCGAGCGCTCGCCGTGAACACGTTCAGTAAAGAGAAAAGCTTTGGGCTACGCGAGCGCTCGATGTGAACACGTTCAGTAAAGAGGAAAGCCTTGGGACACGCGAGCGCTCGCCGTGAACACGTTCAGTAAAGAGGAAAGCTGTGGGCTACGCGAGCGCTCGCCGTGAACACGTTCAGTAAAGAGGAAAGCTTTGGGCTACGCGAGCGCTCGCCGTGAACACGTTCAGTAAAGAGGAAAGCTTTGGGCTACGCGAGCGCTCGATGTGAACACGTTCAGTAAAGAGGAAAGATTTGGGCTACGCGAGCGCTCGATGTGAACACGTTCAGTAAAGAGGAAAGCCTTGGGCTACGCGAGCGCTCGCCGTGAACACGTTCAGTAAAGAGGAAAGCTTTGGGCTACGCGAGCGCTCGATGTGAACACGTTCAGTAAAGAGGAAAGCTGTGGGCTACGCGAGCGCTCGCCGTGAACACGTTCAGTAAAGAGGAAAGCTTTGGGCTACGCGAGCGCTCGATGTGAACACGTTCAGTAAAGAGGAAAGCTTTGGGCTACGCGAGCGCTCGCCGTGAACACGGTCAGTAAAGAGGAAAGCTTTGGGCTACGCGAGCGCTCGATGTGAACACGTTCAGTAAAGAGGAAAGCTTTGGGCTACGCGAGCGTCTGCGTGAACACGTTCAGTAAAGAGGAAAGCTTTGGGGCTACGTGAGCGCTCGTCACTGAACGTCTCTTGGTGTCTTTGGGAAGGAATCGTGTTTCTGGTCCTGAGAGAAGATCGCCTACGATATGTTAGGATTGGCACTGGGAAACACGCCTCAGGGTGTCGAACAAGGAGTGTGAGGAGGGAGAGTGGATGGATGGGTGGATGAAGTTTTATAGCCCATTAACCCTTTGTAGGCTATGTGAGGCCGTTGATCACGAAATCAGTAGAACTATTAAAATAACGTAAAATCAACAATAACCCAAAACCAAAAAAGTAAAATCAAGTCACCTGACGATTTTCATCATTATTCGTCTTATACGAATTGCGTAGGGATATGTGGTGGGTATATATTTTTTTCCAACACATTATTGTAGGTTGGGGAAAGTGTGATAAATACATGTTTGCGAAAAGTTTCATGACAAGTTTTGAGCTAATCCGAACGTAAAGCGAACACGGAAAACGCAAGTGGAGAGCAAAAGATGGGGAGGGGAAAATATTAAAAATTACGTAGAGAGAGAGACTGATTCCTAGAAAGGTCAGCATTCTTTCGAGCGGGTTCTGTGAAACAAACACAGATCATACAGATAGACAAGGAGTGCATTCCAGTGCAGCCCATTGTTATTGTTCATCGTCGCGTCTTCGTCGTCGTCATCATCTAACGGTTCCTCTCTGAGAATGCCGGATTTGCGTTGTCTAAAATGGGAGAGAAGGGATTAAAAGGAAAAGGGGGGGGGGGGGGGGGGGGGGGCAGAGGGGATGCTGGAGAGCTGAGGGAGCAATTGACAGATGATGTCAGCAACCTTTTTTATCCAGCAAGATGCACACAAGAAAGTCATGCCCATCATCATCATCATCATTGTCGTCGTCGTCGTCGTCGTCATCATCATCGTCGTCGTCATCATCATCATCATCCTCGTCATCGTCATCGTCACCGTCATCACTATCATCACTATCATCATCATCATCATCATCATCATCATCATCATCATCATCATCATCATCATCATCATCATCATCATCAACACCAACAACAAACAGGGTGACAGTCATCCAAGGAGCAGGTGGGAGGCAGAATAAGTTTATGTGTAAGGTGACCATTTTCCCATGAATGTTGACATCGTACTGTTTTGATAAAATTTGGTTTATCCTAGGCACTCATAATTGGTCGACCTTTCTCATTTTGGTATAATGGAACACTATCACTTTTTTAGACGTTCAAGGTATCCGGA
>JAWQFJ010003180.1:128786-138786 GCA_034096865.1 Theodoxus fluviatilis | reverse complement strand
GTAGGCCTTCGTGTATGATAGTTTGGATTTATTCTTTAGTCTTGTTTTTAACATCATCATCATCATCGTCGTTGTCGTCGTCGTCGTCAGTAGCGCCGTCATCCCAATTTTTTTCGTTTCGTTCTAGATGTCAGCACGCGCGAAGCTTTCTTTCGAACGTAGTGCGTGAAAAACAAGCTCATTTGATGTGGCGAAATGCCAGGTGTAATACATTCATCTGGCAAATCATATCTGGCAGAAGAGTGATTTAAGCAGTAACTCGTAGGCACAAGTTCCTAAAGGCCAAACCCCACATAACGAGTGCGTTAGGTTGAGTGACCTGCAGACAGCTCGTTTGTCAAGTCCCACACAATAAGCAGATAGCGAGTAAGTTGTCAAACTGCGCGGCAAACTGGCTCAAGGAGCAAAAGTACCGTGATCTGTGTCTTCGGTGACTGTTTGAAGCAAGTAGACTTGGTTCTACTTTGAGCGAGCCATCGACAAGTTGCTCGCTCCACTAACTTTTCGTTGCAGAGCACGGATGTGACGTGCAGCATTTAGCATACTCGGTATCTACAATGGCTCGCTGTGTGCTCGCTGTATGAGGTCAAGATGCATCAGGGCAGCCCGACGAAAGCGCTCGTTGGTTCGTTGAGCCAGTTCACAGAACTGTTTGAGAACCATGCTCACTACGTGTTCGCTACGTGCTCGTTACGTGAAAACTGGCCTTCGGTGAGACAATGATTCTCTGACTGTCATTTCTCTATGGCTTAAAGAGCGCCTTTGGTCTTTCAGGCAAACTCTTTCGCCCCTCATCCCCTTCCCGTGAAAGGCAAAAAAAGAAGAAGAAAAAATCAAACACTAGCACTTGCGTGGAGAACTTCATAAAAATGTATAATTGTTCTTAATTAATGCCAAAGTAAAAACTGTACGTCTGTGACACAGTCAGGTTTCGTCAGTGCTCACGGGTAACCCTTATTTGGAGCTATTTAAGTGATATACACGAACGACTCAGTGCAATGCAGTAAACAGAAAGTATTTATAATCGGTTAAAACCTAGAGACTGAGAGACCGCCGATTTGTCATCTGCACGTGGTGCTCTTTGGCCGGGTGGTTAGCTTGTCCTGCAGTCGCTTTCTGCTAGCGGTGTGTGTGTGTGTGTGTGTGTGTGTGTGTGTGCGTGTGTGTGTGTGTGTGGTGTGTGTGTGTGTGTTCGTAGCTGTATGGATACATAGGCAATAAACAACGACTGTCCTGCTGCTGTCGCTGCTGCTGCAACTGATGAAGAAGTCGAATACGACAATAATAATATTAATGAAAGCGACAATGGTGACGATGACGACGCCAACAATGACGAAAACAATGATGACGAAAACGATGATGACGATGACAATGATGATGATAATAATGTTTCCTTCCACTGGCAGGCGTCAGCGACCATCTATGGCAAGGCTGTAGCTTCACCTACAATGCCAGCACAATGGGTAGTCTGGACGTCTCGGGTCACGTGAGCCCCGTGACCCAATGTCGTGAGCACTGCGTCTCACAGCCTGGCCAGGTCGTGGCTCTTCTCAAGAGTAACGCCACCTGTCTGTGCCAACCCGCGCTCCCAGCCTCCTTTCTTCTCCTGGCCAACTGCTCCGCCAGCGAATGGAACGCCTACACCGTCACCCACGTGACAGGAAGCCACTCGCTGGTCCTGAACGCGTCGGAAGTCCGTCTGAGCATGCGCGGTTACACCAAACCCGACGAGGAGACCAGCTTGACTGCCATTCTGAACGCCAACGTATCCGTTGTCTACAAATTCACCTTCGACGACGGCGTGACCATCGTGACGGACATGCCGCCCGTCACGTACCGCTGGGCCAACGCGGGGAGTCACACGGTCAACGTCAGCGCCGACGTGGGTGTGATTCACCTGGTCACCAATGTCACCGTCGTCATCGAGGACCGGGTAGAGGGAGTCCCGCCCACCTTCGTCAGCGTCACTGGGTTCCATGATGCCGTGAAGAGCAGGTTCGGCAGCTTCAGCCTGCGCTTCAGCGAACCGTCCACCACCACATGCGAGGCCGGCTCAGGCGCGGACGTCCCTCCTCACAAGGTGGCGACCCAAGCAGGCACTCTGGGCACCTTTTTCTTCAGCAGCTATTATCTCAAGCCTGGGAAATACGTGGCAAGCGCCAACTGCACCAACGCCTACGGCTCCACCTTTGCCAGCTACGGCTTGCTCTCCCGTAACTTCGGCACGGCCCGGAGCATGGTGGAGGGCGACAAAAACCTGACCGTCGGTGTGGCCGGCCCTAACTGGTTCTTGGGGAACCTGACGGTCCTGGTGAACGAGTCCAGAGCCAACTTCTCCTACGACGAGAGCACGACGCTGGTCATCCTCCCTGCGGCGAGCCTGCCGATGGGCACGGAGAGCTTGGTCACCATCGAGGCCGACGGTGTCGTCATCCACAGGCAGATCGTGCTGAGGGACCGCGGCCTGCCCATGCCCAAGCTGACACTCTCTAACAGCAAAGGCGCCGGCAACCTCACCCTCAACGCCACCTGTGAAGTACCCCCCGGACACTTTATCCACGTCAGTCTCTACAGCGGCAAGAAGGTAGGACGCGCAGGCTTGTATACTTCTTCTTTCTCCACAACGCACATTCTCATCCCATGTTTTCACCTCTACTCACGTAGTTCCCCACCTAGGCTCATTCTCCCTACAGTCTTTTATCCTCACCCCCCCATCCGACCCCCCATCCGACCCCCCCATCCGACCCCCCCATCCGACCCCACCCCCCCCCCCATCCGACCCCCCCATCCGACCCCCACCCCCTTCCCCGACTCCGTATTCTTACTGCCACATTTCTTCCAATTGTGCACACCGCGCCTATTTTCCAATTCCTTCCATTCACCTATTTCCTATTCCCATACACCGGGAAGACAATTTTGTGTGTTATGGTCGTTGTACGAGCGTATGCTTCCGGTTTGTAGCATATTCTGCTGGATCACCTTCATTGTTTTGATGATGGGATGAGTGTCATTCGCCATTGGCTGCGATTGCTATTTCTGATGAGGTTCTCTACATTCTAGAAGTCATCGAGTACTGACGACAAGCTTTATGCTAGCTGAGACATCACAACTGCTGTTCTGCCAGTGGTTGTGGTGTTGTTTTTTTAAGAGGCATGTGTATGTGTGTATGCGTGCGTGCGTGTGTACGTATGTGTGTGTGTGCGCGCGCGCGTATGGATTTGTGCGTGTGTTTGTGCATGTGTATGTGTCGCGGCGTGTGTGTGTGTGTGTGTGTGTGTGTGTGTGTGTGTGTGTGTGTGTGTGTGTTTGTGTGTGTGTGTGTCTGCGTTTGTATGTGCGTGTTTGTGTCTGTGTATGGGTGTGCATGTGTGTCTGTATACATGTGTGTGCATGTGTGTCTGTGTGCATGCGTGTATGTGCGCGCGCATGCATGTGTGTGTGTGCGCGCGTGTATGTATGTGTGAGTATGTTTGTGTGTGTGTGTGTGTATGTGTGTTTGTGTGTATGTATGTGTGTGTGATATAGTAGAATAATGTGCCGTTGGCAATCGTAGCGTAGATTACGGACCAATTGTAGCTAAGCCTATGAAAACGACGATGACTCTTGTCTCGATGCATCTTTCAGGACGAACTGCCCGACACCAAGTTCATCGTCCACGCCACCAACACGACCTACCTGACCTCTTCATTCACATACCAGGATCTAGGCACATACAACATCAAGTGCACAACCTCAAACTACTTCAGCTCGCCCACTATCCTGTCCATCGAGGTCAGCGTCGACATCCCTGTGACGTCACTGCAGGTCCTCACGTCCAACGTCACTTCCTACCTTTTGCCCGTCGTGCTCGAGCTCAGGGTCAACGAAGGGGAGGTAAGTCCCATCGGTGTTTGTGATTGCTCAGCGCGAAGTAAGTTCAGCACAGTTTCGACACGAAAGGCGCTGAGGTGAGAAACATCATTACCTGTATTGAAAATCCAGAGTTTGTCTTGGTTTGGCAGGGATGCGTTGAGAGAGACATCTCTTGCGGTCTTCAGGATTAGGACCTCCATTCAAATTTATGCAAATTCGAAGCATGCTCTTTTTTCTCAGAAGAGAATGTGGGGGGATGGGATGCGGGGTTGGAAGGGGGCACTTTTAAATCTTTTGAAATCATACGGTTACGAGTATTAACATTACATGCAGTTCCATATTCAAAGCACCCTTCTAGAATATGCTAACTTTATGCAAGTTAAATACTGATGTACTTACGAAGTCAGCAGACTTGTAAAGCTCGATCCAAGCATTTTGGATCAATGTGACCTTCCAACAAGGTTTGAACGCACGATTAGATCTGCATGATCTGACCCAGTTCCGATGCCCCTCTGGTTACCTCCTTGGCTGCTTGGTGCCGCCCCTGGCTGGGCTACTGGAGCAGACCAGGAATCCCAGCAGTAAGGGGTTCCAGCTCATAAGGGGTGGGGGTGGGGGTAAGAGTGGTGGTGGGTATGTGGGAGACATCGAACGTGTCAAGCGGAAACGTTTTGTCGTGGCAATTCCATGCCTTTGATACTTTGTGAACAAAAACTGCCTAGACCTGCCTAGTGCCATTGTGGTCGGTGTGACCGACGACTTACCAGATGTGACCGAGCTTTTACTGCATGGTCTGCCTGCTTGAAGCCCGTTCCCAAACTGGTGGAGTTCCGAGTGGACTACGGGGATGGCAAGCCCGTGCAGGTGTACACCGTGGACAACAAGAACCTTCTGGCGTTTGACCCCTACTTCGTCTCCTACACCTATGCCTCATGGGGCATGTACATGATCAGGTGAGTGAGCGGGTGGTTTAGTGGGACGGCGGATAAATGAGTGAGTAGATGGGTGGGGGCGTGGTTGAGTAAATGAGCGATGGAGTGGAGTGCTTGACAAATACAAGAAGCATCATCAGGGCGCATGCTTTCTGATCATTAAGCATTGCAATGTACGACATTCCATAACACCACAATACCCTACATCATATCACGCAACGCCTTCCCTACCCCCTTCCCCCCCCCCCCCATCTCACCTTAACCCCCCCCCCCCCCCACTTTCCTATGTCACACAACTACTACACAAGACAGCACGCCGCACCATATCCGACCACACCATAGAACTGCGATTGAACATAATTTTCCAAGCCATCCTTCTCTCCCATTCACTATCCTTGTACCGACCTCGCTCTGAACTACGACTACGCCCTACTTGCCCTTACGGCGTTTCCCCCCCCTTAGAATCACTGTTCTAAATGTAATGGTCGAGTGACGACTTTCAAGTACACTTGGCCGCTGCTCCTCACATTGTCGCTAAACTTAGAACAGTGAGTTCGTGTCGGAACTGGAGGACGAGGCAACGCCTTTGATGGAAGGCAAGAAACAGAACAGAAATTTCTGTGAGGGAGGAGCACAGCTTAACGGGACCTTGTACCATACCCATATGGAACGGCTTGTGGCAAGATGCAGTGCTTCATGAAACAGGAAGATCTTCTCGTCAGAGAAAAGAGTGCTTGATATTGATTACGTCCGCAAAAGAGGTAATTTTTTTCAGTCGGTTAGTTAGTCCGCTAGTTAGTTGGTTTCGTTATTTGACAAAATAACTCATAAAGTTCAACACGGATTCTGATGAAATTTAATGCAAGGTAAGGGTTTGACCTATTAAAAAACAGTTTCTTCAAATTTTAAGTTTATTTGTTATCTCGTTTTGGAATTACAACCCAAAAGAGAAATTCTATCGACGTTGGCCATAGGCCGGTATGTGCTGCAAGCCGGCGTATGCGTTTCACACTCAGAGACCGCTAGCAGGCGCTAAAATGAAATGTAGCGTCATACCTCGCCAGCAGAACGTGCTGCCTGAATTATACAGGCCATGTAACAGGTGCTGTGATACTGTGACCGCTGTGGCTGCCTTTGCCGGAGGTTTGCACTCTCCAAGTGCTCTTGAGGTTTTGTGTGATTGGCAGATGATGGTAAAGATGTTAATTGGGACAGATATGGCGTTGCCAACCAGTTTGTTGTTGCGTGTGAGTTAGGCTCGATTTTCCAGGGTGGTATGAACGCACAGCTGGATCTAGATGATCTGACCGTGCCCCAATGGCTTCCAAACAGCCTCACTGACCGCTCGGAGCCACCCCTGAGTGAGCAACTAGAGGAGACCCCGAAATCCCAGCAGCCAGAGGTTCCAACTGTTGAGGAGGAGCAACAAGCGGCTACAGCCGTATTTTATTTGTTCTGACACCACCAGCAGAATGCAAGCTTGCTTTGTGTCCACAGGGTGACAGCCGCTAACAAGATTGGCTCCAAGACGGGGACGGTGGTGGTGCAGGTGGGCGAAGACGTCACTTTCGTGGACACCACCATCAGCGCTGACCGCGTCACCGTCAACAGCAACGTCACGCTGACTGTCACGTGTCCCACGGGCTCCAACGTCACGTACATTGTCAACTTCGGGGACGGCAGCACGTACACGCTCCCTACGGCGGCCAACTCCAGCTCGTCTCTGTCGGCGACCGCCACAGACAGCACCGTGACCTTCAGCCACAACTACACCACAGCCGGCTACTTCGACGTCAACGTGACTGCAGCCAACATGTTCAGCTCGGCGTCCACCACGCTCTGCCCCACGGTCATCGTGGACGCTGGAACGACAGATCCCACCATGTGCTCCGCACCCATCATCAGATTCAAGTGAGCAGGTCTTCAGAAGAGGATTTGGTGAAGTTTTGTGTGCGTTCACCTGAGCAGGATGAGCATGAGGGTAAGGTCAGTGGTTGTAGTGACATAAGCAGTGGTGCTGGCGGTGGTAGTAGGAGGAGGAGGAGTTGTCGTCGTAGTCGTAGTAGTAGTAGTCATAGTAGTAGTTGTTGTAGTAGTAGTAGTAGTAGTAGTAGTAGTAGTAGTAGTAGTAGTAGTAGTAATAGTAGTAGTAATAGTAGTAGTAGTAGTAGTAGTAGTAGGAGGAGGAGGAGGAGGAGGAGGAGGAGGAGGAGGAGGAGGAGGAGGAGGAGGAGGAGGAGGAGGAGGAGGAGGAGGAGGAGGAGGAGGAGGAGGAGGAATGGTACTGGGTATGACAGTGGTGGTGGTGGTTGTGGTGGTGGTGGTGGTGGTCCCACGTCCCAAACCATTGGGGATCGCAGTCTAGAGTTACGTCCCTTTGCAAACAATAGTTTCAGATTTTTCCGGTTAGTGTTTCAGGAAGCCAAAGTCATAATGATACAATTATGCCATCCACGTATAGTTTAAAATAAATGAGAAAGAAAAATGGCAAAGTGTCTGAACGAAAATCGGAACTCATTAAGAGGCGAGTAATTAACAAAAACACGGCGGATTATGGTTGCGAATTCTCGATCGTTGCAGTTATTTCCCTTGCTGAAAACCTTGGCAAACAAAAACGGATAACAGCACATCCATTTCTTGCAAAGTTCAAGATTGTTGGGGAATCAATGTTCTCCAGAATACTTTTTTCTCTCAATAGGAAACGACATAACAGCTTTTCCTGCTGTCTTGACATTATTGAATCAGCTAGAGATGTAAATAAATGCGCGGAGACGGCGAATGTTATCGTTGTTGCCAGAAAATGAGTTGACTGAATACACGGAGAGTTCACAAAAGGAAATAACTACTTTCTTCCCCCTTTTTAATACTATCTCCTGGTCACAGAACTACTTGCTCAATCCGCTCGGTGCGCCTCTCGACAAACGACCCTCCTGTCTTGCAGGAATATGGAGTCCAGCCTGCAGACTCCCTACCAGGTCAAGCGCTCGGTGACGAAGACCATCGAGGTGGAGACCAAACTGAGCTGCCGCCACAACAGCACGGCCAACTACTCCTGGAAGGCCGTGGAGCTCGTCTCGGACGGAACGTCCACCACGGAGCGAACCGTCCACCAGTTCTGCGTGTTCCAGGAGACCAACAACACCCTGGTGGTGCCCGCCCTGTCCCTCCACTACGGCCTCTACAGGTTCACCGTCACTGTGGCCCCCATCGGCTTTGACCTCAACGCCACCGACCTGGTCCTCTACCTGCAGGTGTGCTGGGATGGGGCTGAGTGCATGCGTGAGTGAGTGTGAGTGCGTGCGTGTGTAAGTAAGATTGACTAAGTGAGTGTGTTTGTGTATGTGTGTGTATGTGTATGTATGTATGTATGTATGTATGTATGTATGTATGTATGTATGTATGTATGTATGTATGTATGTATGTATGTATGTATGTATGTATGTATGTATGTATGTATGTATGTATGTATGTATGTATGTATGTATGTATGTATGTATGTATGTATGTCTGTGTGTGTGTGTGTGTGTGCGTGCGTGCGTGCGTGCGTGCGTGCGTGCGTGCGTGCGTGCGTGCGTGCGTGCGTGCGTGCGTGCGTGCGTGCGTGCGTGCGTGCGTGCGTGCGTGCGTGCGTGCGTGCGTGCGTGCGTGCGTGCGTGCGTGCGTGCGTGCGTGCGTGCGTGCGTGCGTGCGTGCGTGCGTGCGTGCGTGCGTGCGTGCGTGCGTGCGTGCGTGCGTGCGTGCGTGCGTGCGTGCGTGCGTGCGTGCGTGCGTGCGTATGTATGTATGTATGTATGTATGTATGTATGTATGTATGTATGTATGTATGTATGTATGTATGTATGTATGTATGTATGTATGTATGTATGTATGTATGTATGTATGTATGTATGTATGTATGTATGTCTGTGTGTGTGTGTGTGTGTGTGCGTGCGTGCGTGCGTGCGTGCGTGCGTGCGTGCGTGCGTGCGTGCGTGCGTGCGTGCGTGCGTGCGTGCGTGCGTGCGTGCGTGCGTGCGTGCGTGCGTGCGTGCGTGCGTGCGTGCGTGCGTGCGTGCGTGCGTGCGTGCGTGCGTGCGTGCGTGCGTGCGTATGTATGTATGTATGTATGTATGTATGTATGTATGTATGTATGTATGTATGTATGTATGTATGTATGTATGTATGCATGTATGTGTGTATGTATGTATGTGTGTGTGTGCGTGCGTGCGTGCGTGTGTGTGTGTGTGTGTGTGTGAGAGAGAGAGAAAGAGAGAGAGAGAGAGAGAGAGAGAGAGAGAGAGAGAGAGTATTTATGTGTGTGCGTGTGTTTGTGTGTGTGTGTTCGTGTGTGCTTGTGTGTATGTGTGTGTGTGTATGTTTGTGTATATGTGTGTGTGTGTCTGTGTGTGTGTGTGTGTGTGTGTGTGTGTGTGAGTGTGTGTGTGTGTGCACGCGTCCATGTGCATCTGTATGTGTTTGACTTCTTAAACTTAGTAGAAGCTGCAGAATTATCAGGAGGAAAAAGGCATCGTGAAATAGCGGAAGTAATAAAAGAACGTTTTATAATTCAGTTACTCCTTCAAGACCACATGCAGCACTTCCTCTCTCAGTATAATTTGTATTCTGTTCTTTTTTATGAAAATAACTTGCACCTACAATGTTGCCATCGGTACAGCATACCTTTCAGCAGCATGATCAATCTCTCCTTGGCTCTGCCTTCTTTCCCACAGATCACCCAATCGGAACCCGTGGCTGTCATCAACGGAGGACCCGTTCAGACCGTCATGTACTACGAGACCGCCATCTTTGATATCTCCGAGTCACGTGACCCCGATCTACTGGAGAACGTGCTGACGGGACTGGAGTTCGACATGTTCTGCGCGCCAGGGAGCAACGTGACCCGAGCGAAGAGCATGGCCTTGGAGAGGCTGAAAGAAGACTCAGTGCTGCTCTATAACAGGACGATATATAGGACTACTACGGACAACATGGTCCGCATGTGGGAGTACGGCAATTGCTTCAACGAGACGAGCGCCCTTCTGGCGGACATGGGGATCTACAACGGCCGCATCACCATAGGGGCCGACAACTTCCTCAAGGACTATGTCTCCTTCGGCTTCCTCCTGTGGGCCACCAGGAACGGCCTGACCCACGCCACGTCCCAAAACCTCGACGTCAGACAGAACAACGTGTCCCTGGACGACCTTGGATCTCTGCTGGAGCTCGCCTTGAAAGCC
>JAWQFJ010003180.1:121286-123786 GCA_034096865.1 Theodoxus fluviatilis | reverse complement strand
GGGACTCTTCACTGCTCGACCCGATCTGGTTGTGTAGTTTCCAAGTGTTGATACTGGTCTGGGGGCTGAGTCTGTATTTTCTTGAAACTCTGGTTCCATTCTGCCTGTGAGGCTTGGTGGGGCTTCTGGAACTGGTGTTGGCGCACATTGCTGTGATGTTGGTTGTTTTGGTGTTGATGCTCGTGGCCTGAGGAAACGTCGATTGCGGGTGTAGGTACCACCGTCGTTTGTCTCCACTTGGTATGATCGTGGGGTGCTCTTCAAGTTGGTAACAGTAGCTGGTTTCCATGCATCTCCCTTGAAGAGTTGGACATTTACTGTGTCACCAGGTTTCAGCGGTTGCAGAGGGCGAGCGAAGCGGTCATAATATTTTTTCTGTGTTGCCTGAATCTGCTGTCGTCTGGAGGTTACTTTGCTGTGGTTGATGGTGGTAGGTTGTAGAGTTGTTGCGGCAGCTGGCAGGATGGAGCGGAGCTGGCGGCCCATTAGAAGTTGAGCTGGTGAGGCGAGGTCATCCACAGGGCAAAAAGTGGATTGGCACCATCAAGTTTTTCTTTGGAGAGGATGCACTTAGCTGTTTGGACTGTCTTTTCTGCCAAGCCATTGGACTGCGGGTGACCTGGGCTGGAGGTGATGTGGCTGAAGTCCCATTTGGTGGTGAAATCTTGAAACTCCTTGGCGGTGAACTGCGGACCGTTGTCGCTGATCACGGTCTCTGGGATGCCATGGCGAGCAAAGTGTGCTGATAGCTTCCTGATGACCTGCATGGAAAGTTGTTGTAGGCAATTCATCAATTTGGAAGAAACGGATTTAGTAGTCTACGGTGATGAGGAAGTTTCTGTTGCTCCATGTGAACAAGTTTGTGCCGATCTTCTGCCATGGACAAGATGGAGGCTTGTGAGGGATCAGTGGTTCCTTTGAGTTGGATTTGCTGAGTTTGCAGCAGACGGAGCAGGCGGTGACTGTTTGATGGATCTGGTTTGACATGCCTGGCCAGAAGAGGATGTCTCGGGCTCGCTGCTTGGTCTTCTCGATGCCCAAGTGGCTGGCATGTATCTTCTGCAGTATCTCTGGTCGCATTGCTTGGGGTACGAGGATCTTCTCTCCCTTGTAGATGATTCCATCGATGATGGATAGTTCATCTCGGATGTTCCAGTACTCTCTGATGCTGTTTTTGCAAGTGTCGCGCTTTTGTGGCCAACCTTCTTGTATGGTTGTCATGAGATCTTGAAAATGGCGATCATCTCCGGTGGAGGTCCTTAGCTGATCCATCTTGGAGTT
This sequence comes from Theodoxus fluviatilis, assembly GCA_034096865.1. Classification (NCBI taxonomy): domain Eukaryota; kingdom Metazoa; phylum Mollusca; class Gastropoda; order Cycloneritida; family Neritidae; genus Theodoxus; species Theodoxus fluviatilis. Next base: position 122,505 of record JAWQFJ010003180.1, on the reverse strand, counting down.
TGAGACAGGTAGATGTCTGGTGATATAATGGACGTACTCGTCGAGATTTTTTGCGCTGCTTGTGTCTTGTGGTTCTGCTGGAATGAAGTTTCTTGACAGGGTGTCGGAGACAGGTATGTCCTTTCTGGGTACATGGACGATTTCCAGGTCGTACTTCTGGAGTTGGAGGAGCATGCGTTGCAGGCAAGGGGGGGCTGCTGCAAGTGGCTTTTTGGTGATGCTCTCCAGGGGCTTGTGGTCAGACTCTACTCTGACTCTGTGTCCATAGATGTACTGGTGGAAACGATGGCATCCAAACCAGATTCCATATAGCTCTTTTTCTATTTGAGCATAGTTCTGCTCAGTTGGAGTCAGGGATTTTGATGCGAAGGCTATTGGCTTCCTGTCTTGAATGATTGTTGTACCAAGGCCATGCTTGCTTGCATCTGCTTGCAGGGTAATTGTTTTTGCTGGGTCAAAGAAGGCTAGCACGGGCTGACTGGAGATGATTCGCTTCGTCAGTTGGAAGGTTTTGTCTTGCTGTTGGTCCCAGATGAAGTCGCTGTCTTCTTTCAGGAGTTGTCGCATAGGTTGGGTGACTTCTGAAAGTTGTGGTGCAAATTTGGAGAGGTAGGTTACCATTCCCAGGAAGGTTTGGAGTTCTTTTTTGTTGTTTAGCGGTGCAATTTCTTCGACGGCCTTTACTTTGGCAGGGTCTGGTTTTAGTCCTTCGGCGGACATGATGTGGCCGAAATACTTGACTTCTTGGGCTGCGATGATCATTTTGTCTGGGTTGAACTTCAGGTTCCTTTCTGTGGCTCTCTGGAGTGCTGCTTGTAGGTTCTGGTCGTGTTCTTTGCGGGTACGGCCAGTGACGAGGTTGTCATCTACTAGAGTTGTGACTCCTGGGATTCCTTCGAAAATCTCATCCATTTTTCGTTGGAATTTATCTTGGGCATTGACGAGCCCAAATGGAAGTCTGTGGAATCGATAGCGTCCGAAGGGTGTGTTGAAGGTAGTGAGAACAGACGATTCGTCGCTTAACTTCATTTGCCAGTAGCCAGACAGTGCATCGAGTTTGCTGAAGTACTTTGCACCTGCTGTTTTGGAGAGTGCGTCTTCCAGAGTAGGCATAGGATAATGTGGCCTTTTCATGGCTTTGTTGAGGTCTTTTGGGTCAAGGCAGATCCTGAGTTTACCGCTTTGCTTCTGGACGATGACCAGAGAGTTGACACAGTCG
>JAWQFJ010003180.1:108786-111286 GCA_034096865.1 Theodoxus fluviatilis | reverse complement strand
AGTTGCTGAGCCAGGGGCGGCCCCAAGCTGGGCCTGCAGGTTCTGCTTCAGTTGCTGAGCCAGGGGCGGCCCCAAGCTGGGCCTGCAGGTTCTGCTTCAGTTGCTGAGCCAGGGGCGGCCCCAAGCTGGGCCTGCAGGTTCTGCTTCAGTTGTTGAGCCAGGGGCGGCCCCAAGCTGGGCCTGCAGGTTCTGCTTCAGTTGTTGAGCCAGGGGCGGCCCCAAGCTGGGCCTGCGGGTTCTGCTTCAGATGCTGAGCCAGGGGCGGCCCCAAGCAGGCTAAGAAGCCATGGAGAAAAGAGAAACATCGAGACGGCATCCGGTCATTCAGATCCAACCATGCTTTCAAACCACTCTAGAAGATCGAAGAATGAGGAATTATGGATGGATGAAAGAATGAACGGATAGATGGATAGTTGAATGGATGGGTGGTTGAGCGCTTGAATGGATGGATTGATAGATAGATAGGTGGATGGATGAGTAGGTGGATGGGTGGATGCATGGATGAATGACTGGCTGGAGGATGGATAAAATGATGGATGGATGGAGAGTTAATTGAATGAAAGTAGATGGGGACATACGTGTATATAGATGGATGATATGGTGGGTACGTAAATGAGTGCGCGAGAGAAGAAAGAAAGGAAGAAAAATAAAATATAGACAGATTAATGAACGAATAAATAAGCGTGTATATGAACAGAATATAAATAGGTAAACCAAAGAAGGAACGCAGTGAATAGATGAAGGTTTAAGCAAATAAGTGAAAATGGAATGAAAGAATGGGTAGACGAGTGGAAAGAGAAATAGAGAAACAAAACGACCCAATGAATATGCTTCTAAAAGATTAATAACGCTCTGAAGAAATGCATTTTATTGTAAATAGAGGTTTGAGAACAGCAGAGATGAGCATATTTATTTTTATCCAACTAAACCCCTCTCCGGCACGCTAGAAAACTAATTCTAGGAAGTTCTTGTACGAAAATGGTCGGTCGACAATCAAAAACCAAATTGCCGTTTTTATATAAGGACTCAGGGGCACAGTTTACGAAAAGAAGTCCGTTGTAATTTGTACTTCAACTTTCCTCTTCTTCTTCTTTTTTTTTTTGGGGGGGGGGGGAGGGGATGGCGAGAGTGGGATGTGTGTGTGTGTGGGGGGGGGGGGATAATGAGGGAGCAGGATGCCAAAAGCTGATGAGTGTAATGTGAATGGCTATAGGACGAGGATAACTTTTTCACGTGAGTAGGCAGCCAGGGTCCGCTTTTGTCAAGGTCGATTCTGAATGTCTCTTATGCAGGATGCCAAGGTGTCCAAGACCGGATCCTCCGCCATGATGTCCGTGGCGGACAGCGTCAACAATCGAGCAGAGAGCGGGGATGACGCGGAACGCACGTTCCAGTCCAATCGTCTGGGCCTCAAGGTGCAGAAGATCGGCGTCAGAAACAACACATCCAACAGCACCAACAGCACCGGTAGGTGTGTTGTGTGTTGAGAGAGAGAGAGAGAGAAAGGGGGAGAGAGAGAGAGAGAGAGAGAGAGAGGGGGGGGAGAGAGGATGATCAGGAGAGACTGACCGACCGACCGACCGATCGACCGAACGACCGACCGAACGCCCGACCGACCGACCGACCGACCGACCGACCGACCAACCGAACGACCGACCGACTAAACGACCTACCGACCTACCGACCTACCGACCTACCGACCAACCTACCTACCTACCTACCTACCTACCTACCTACCTACCTACCTACCTACCTACCTACCTACCTACCTACCTACCTACCTTATTTCGGCCGACGTCCCATCATTGTTATAACAAGCATACGTTAGCTTGATATCAAAAACGATATTAAAACATGTGGATTTACCTGTACATAATGTGTTAAAACAGGTACAGTTTTACAGCAATTACGATGTTTATGGAACAGTGCAAGTGCGAGCCTTATGGTGAAGCTCACAATGACTGACGTAGCAGTCTCTCAATGCCCCAAGCAACAATCGTGCACACGTTTACATGTTTATAACAACACTAGATGGTTTACCCGTCTCCACCTTTTCTTTAACAATGAGGTAGTTTGGGCCGCGTCTGACAGGACATACCTCTTTCCTACAGCTACTATTGAGTTATTCATTCTTTTTAATGGTCATAGGGGAGATTATGTACCGCTCCGACATTTTTGGTTGCGACGCTTTAAGCTGTAGTGTACAAACATAGCAATGTCTCGATTCCTTTGTGTATCGCTCCATTTATCATTTGTGCTATTTAATTATGTCTGTTCGTTTGCAAATATTTTGCTATGTACTTGTTTCTTATGTCAGAATACACAGGACAATAGAAAAGAAAGTGAGTTTCATTTTCAACATCATTTGGGGAGGTCAAGAGTGGGAGTAGCGTGGGGCTATTAGTTCAGCTGGGTGGGCATTCGACGCGGGAAAAAAAAAAACAGTAGAAATAGGTTGACGGCTTAAAGGTGGTTGTGCTTCTCGCCGCTGTCATTTGTC